>VWZO01022233.1:124929-197595 GCA_013396975.1 Bucco capensis
GTCTGATCCGGTCTGATTATTTGCTTTAACTGTAAGACCTGATTTTTTATTAGCATGGTCTCGGACACCTTTCTCTAATTTTCACCGAGAGCCCAGTTGAGGGATGGAAAACCTCAGGAATAAATAAACCCATTTACACTTTAAACTCTCTTCAATCGACCAAACAGTGAAATTAGCCAAATAACTTTATTCCCCACCCGTTTCGGGAAGGTAAAATTGTTTTAAAGGCGCTAGTAAGACAGACCTGGGGGGGGGGCGGGGGATTCTTTTTTTTTCCTTCCTGCTTCCCAGGCATCTGTATGTTTAAAGAGATGCTGAAGAGATTTCTGAGTTCACGGGGAAGAAGGAAAGGTTGATCTGGGGAACGGAGGCGCGCCTGGCAGGTATTTTAATGACCGGCCCTTCCTTTGAACACTTTCAAATTCTTTTGCTTTTTTCCATCCGGGATATCTTCCCCAAAACAAGTATGATTTCTGTTGTGGTTCTTGTGTGTGTTTGTGAACACTTCTGAGGTAAATTGAGAAGTAAGCTACGCGAAAGAAGGAAATCGCCCCTGGGGTGCTTTGTTTACTTTGGTTTGTAAAATCCTGCTAGGAGATGGTTTCCTCAGTGTATGGCAAGTGTTTCTTCAAGAAATTCATCAGCCCTTCTACAATTACTTCGAGGGAAGAGAGCTGCCATCACTTTCTCACATCCCAAGGTGTTGCACAGAGGAGAGAAGAAAAGGCTGGAGCATTTAATTATAATGGAGGGGGGGATGTGTGGGTTGGGGGGAACGGAGGCTGCAGGAAGCCGTCCCAATCCTCTACCTGGAAAAGAAAAATATCAAAGGGTATATTTGGGAGACGTGGGCCATTTAGAGACGGGGAAAAGCACCCCATCTTGCGCGGTAATTAGTCCGAACAATAAACATAATTGGAATAAAATCAGTTGGAAATTCCTGCGTTTTTAATTACGTTTCATTTTGTGGTAAGCCGTAAAATTATGAATGCCTCTCAATTAAACACTATCCACTTGTAAAGCATTTAACAACAATTATTCCTTAATCAGTTGGAATGTTAGCCACAAATGATGCTGTTAAACATCAAAGGGACGCCTTAGACGTTACCTTTTAGTCATAAGTAAGAGGATTAATTTCTATAATTAGAGGGGATAAATATGTGCATAAATACATCTAATTTTTTTGCACATTCTCATCCTATCTGGGAGAGGCAGGATCTCTGCACCTCCAGCTTTCCCTGGCCCAGAGAAGACGACCTGGGGCGCAGCTGGTTGAGACACACACAACACCCCCCAGGCCCGATCCTGCGCGCTGGTTCGCGACTCTCCGCGGGCGCGGGGCACTCTCCGCCAGCACACCGAGGGCACAGGATGGTCCCGCCATGGGCACAAGGCTTCGGGGTAATTTGCAGCCCTCCTTAGCTTTTATTTACCTTCTTTTACGGCACCTGGGGTCTACCTGACGTTCCAGTTCCCTCGGGGACAGCTTGCTGCCCCCAAACGAAGCTCAAGATTCAAGCTGAATACCGCAAATAAAATTAACATGACCTTGATTACACCCTGTATGAATATCTCATTTACCTAATGACTTTATGTCACGTATGCAGAGGGTCAATTTCCTTTTAACCTTTCCCATTGCTGCAGTAAGCATTCTTTTATAATCAATGGCTGCTTGAATAATCAATTCACATTTTATGATCCCTGACAAACTCAATAGACGTGTGCCTTCTTTCAGCAAAGCAGCCGGCTCTTCTCCGCCCCGCTCGCACTTCCGCAGAGTTTGCGGCGGCGTTTCCTGGCTCCTCGGGGAGCTGGCACGGGACGCCCCAGCATGACGCTCCCTAGTCTCCGCGGGGATCCACGCTGCACTGCCTGGGCCGGCCTGTCCGCTCCGCCTGCGCGCAGCCCCCGCGTAGATTCCCGCCGGGAGCCGTGCCTTCCCGGGAAGATGCCTCCCGGTGGCAAGGCTCAGGCTCGGGCAGCCCACGGCGGCAGCGTTCAGCAGCCCTCTCGCATCTCTCCAGCGCTGGACGTGCACTTTCACGTCTTTTTCCAGTCGCTCAACCCAAAATATACGGTTTTGCTGCTTCCCTCCTCCCCGTCCTGCCCTGTCTCCTTCCCAGGAATGAGCGCAGCAAAACCCAAACGCCCAGGACTGTCCCTCCTTTCTGTGTTTGTCGTGGAGAGACGAAGTTATCCCTGCTCTGAAGCCGCAGGCAGCGGCTGCCCTGCCACCAGAACTCCTGAAGGGCTTCCAATGGGAAGCTTGGTGTCCTCGGCCATGTCGGCACAAAGGAAACCTTGAATCAATCTTTGCATTAAGACCAACTGTCCCGCTGATGACCACGGGTCCCTCACTGCCACCAGCCCCCCTATCGCCTCTTCCAGCCGCCTCCAAACTGGGGATCGGAAAGCCTGTCCCAGAAGCGTAGCTCCCAGGTACAATCGAGTGCAGAAGTGTACTCGGGTGGGGAGCGGGCTAGGTCGAGTTGAACTTTGCAAATGTTTTTTCTGTAAGTAGCTCACATTTGTTGTGATCTATGGTGTGAGTCAGAAACTGAGACTTATTGCAACCCTGTTCCCTCTATTGGATAATTGATGCTGATTCATAGCGGTTTCTACCTACGAATGTGTGTTTCGTTTTTCTCTGCAGGGTCCATGGTTCTTTGGTATGTTGTTATTCCCTGAAAGGTAATTGCACTTGATATTCTCTCGGGGAAGGCTCATTAGCCAAGGGCAGGGTGGTGTTGCCAATCTCAGACTCTTTCAACAATTCAATGCAAACATTTGCCCCAGAGGTTTAGTACAGCACTCCCAGCTCATGAAACAGCCCTTGGATAAAGCATTTCCCCTAAGAAGCCTTATGCCTAAAAAGGAAAAAAAAATATATATATATTTTACCCAAACAGGAAACATTTTAGTCTAGAGGTTTTTTGTTTAACTCCTCACTGTAAGTGGTCAAAGCTACACAAGATTAGATGTGTTGCCTTGAACTGCAGGACTTTGGCTTCCTTGTTATGAGAAGATAACCAGGACACAATCGAGGACAAAACAGTAAAAAAGGCACCACATCTCCCACTCCTCTGTATGCACTCCTTTACACTCTCTTAACATTTACAAAACATATGTTGAAAACACTTTTCCGCTGCCCACCATTACAGAACTATACTTCCCTTCTTTCTCACACATACCTGTTGTCATCTCTTTGGCTCCTTTCAACTCTCCAGCTAAATTAATTACCTCACTAATGCAAAGCAATGAAACTCAGGTATAAGGTAAGTTAGGCAACATACATTAGTTAATACATACAATTTTATGAAGATGAGTCCTCCATCATTTTATTTTTTTCCCTCTGTTGTTCATATTTTGAAAATCTTTGTTTTCCATTTGAGTCTTGGCAGGTTGAACTGGGCAATTCACAGTAACGTTAAAGAGAACGCAAAGATCCAATTCTCATGGGAGAAAGTGGGCCCCACAGGATGGATGAAGAGGAAGCAGAAGGACAGCATCTAGTCTTAACAAGTTCTTAGACATCACCAGGTTTTCCATGTTAGAGTAAAAGAATATGGATATCTGTATTCACAGTGAACTAGATGGTGTATTCTCCGTGGTAGTGGTGTTAAAAAGCAGAAACCGCTCTTCATTCCAAACAACAAGCCTTATGTCTAAAAGCGTACATCTGATCATCTCACTGTGTTTATATACACTCATTCACCATCGTTTTCGCATCACAGTTAGCCGATAAACTCCAAGAGAAAAACTCATCTGTGCTCTATCACTACTGACTTTAACGTTAGTACATTAGAAAGGAAATTGTCCTACAGCATGTGGCTACAAAATAAAAGTAGGTCCAAAGCACAAGATGCTGAGATATTATTGGTTTTAATCCTTGCTCATCAGAAAGGCTGCCAAATGGTCTATAGGCCTCACCTATTAGAGGGACCAAAATTCCAAAACCATCTCAATGCTTTGAAGCTCTGTCCACAAAGCTTTCCATGCTGACACATTTCTATATTTTCAAGCCCAAAGCTGGGTCTCAAAGTCCCATTTAAAGAAGGAGATCGTGAATGAAGGACAAAGGGCAAGATTATGCAAGGCGGTTTTGCAGGATGTCAAGCCTGCCTGCGTGAGGTATCAGCTTTCCAGGTCTTACTGATAGTGAATGTGGACAGTCACCACCCTTGCAGTAAGCCCTCAGCACAAGAAACATCAGTTCTTTAATTCATCCTTTGGTTATTCACAGCCATGGTTTTTTGTTTGACACTTTAAGTATCTCTCATGCCATGGTGGTACATTCTACTTCTTCAGAAGTGTTTTTCGAAATGAAATATGATCAAGTTAATGTACTAATAGATTTCATTTTTAAAATACATGCTAAATTTAAAACTTCTCATGCATTTATAAACCATCACTAATAGTTCTATTGATCAACAACATAAATAGCTGTAGCAGAAGCTTTTCTTTGATGTAGATAAACATAAACAGCATTGAAAAAAATAACACACAAGTGATTGTCCTGTACTGTACCTTGAGGCTATATTATGATCACAATAAGACATATCTAGGCATGTGTCATACTGGATAATACTATTTCTTGGGTGTTTGAGGTCACATGACTTTACCTTGGACTTCACAATAGCTGAGGCATGCCATTTAAAAACATGATGCTGGCATTACTGAAAAAAAAAAACCTCTACTAAGCTATGTTTAGTTATTAACCTCTATACAAGGTATTTTTTTTTTAAATTCTTCATCCTATATACTCAGATCATTTTAGTTCTATTACTCATGCACAAAGCTAAAAACAAACATTTGAAATATTTTTGTCTTTTATGGAAGAGCTGATAAAACTAATCATTTGAAAGGAACTCTTGGATGAACACAGCCATATTTTCTGGGCTCAGACGTTTTGTTCCCAGTTGGGAATCTCACATCAGATTAGGGTAGTATGATCAATCCTCTGAGGGAAAGTGCTCTTTACTTCAAAATATTCACCAAGACTACCTTAGGTAAACAGTTTCCAGCCCAAGAGTCATTCACACTATGTTCATTTGATCTTTTCATTACTCTTGATGTATCACTGGTCACCTAACAGACTTGTTCTATTTCCCAATAGGTTGGTTGAAATCATTTAAACAGGAGGATAAATGAATAATAACAGTGCCCCAAAAATATTCCTGTCTATGTCTATATGCTTTTGTTTAGTACACGTATTCATCCAAAGCTTGATTCTGCCTCCATTCCATTTGATAAGAGCAGGATTTGATCCATAAAGGAAATGTACTCACCTAACATTAAAAAAAAATGCTGCTTGCTTTAATGTTCATGTATATGATCACAAACATGATCAAAACAAGAGCCGTCTGAACCCTCTAGGGCTGCTTTATAAATAGAGTTGCAGTTTGAACCCAGGAATACAACCAGTTTTGTCACTGTAGGTTAATTTCAGTTTTCAAACATCTATGGAAAATAATCAATTGCCTTTTGCCCTCAAATTTCACCCCCACTGGTTTAAGTTCAGATCTCTTCCCCTGGCAAGTTTCTTTTGATACTTGAGTAAGATGATATTGTTTGAACCAAAAGCAAATTTCTTTTTGCTGTTGTTTCCAGACTTCATTTATTGAAGAAGGTCCTGTCTGCAGCCAATATGTTCGTGGTAACTGTTCCCAAAATAACCATCTAGCAAGATTCTTAGTATTTGAGAGAGGCATTGCTTTCATTACAGGTCCCTCCATACGTGGGAAACACTATACAAAGATCTTGCCCTGCTTTCCTTGGGCACCTAAACATTCAACAGACTTTTTTTGTTTGGTTTTTTTTGAAATTAACAAGCATGCAAAGAACAGGATTTTAGACTCACTGTGATGCAGTTATTATACTTCTAGATGAATTATTTTGTTTCCTGAGAAAGGGTATATTATTATACCAGCATTCTTAAGTTGGGAAGTTATTCTACTGGGCATACCATAGCCACAAAAATAAGTCAAATGAAGCTCCCCGCTGGCCCCGATAATAAAGTGTTATCAGTGAACACTTACAAGTCAAAGGAATGAATTCTTAAGTTTCACTCAGATCTGAAGATCTGAAATGTCCTAAAGCTTGAAATATTATGATAAGAGTGTTTAGTTTTGGTACTTCTTTCCGAATAAAATACCAAATAAAACCATTGCTATTTCAATTAAAAATGTTAAAGATGTTGATGTGAACTCAGGGACAAAGAGAAAATAGAGTTAATGGGCCTCATTGTCTTCTTTTCACTTAAACAGGAGAAACTAGTGAAGTTTATGGAGTTACAGTGATATAAAACTGTAGTAAGGTGAGAACTGCAAAACTTACGTTTAACTAGGTGCTATTACTTTAAAAACAGAGTTTACTTCACTAAACAGTCTGCAAATAAACACAAAACAAAGGGCAAATGAGACATATTACAAGTAAGCATGCATACAAAAAAGGTAAGTGCAAATTAGATTTGAATATTCATGAGTCACAAATCATTGACAGTTTGAAATAATGCAAAACAGCTTTATAAATGAGGTTAAGGCAAGGGACATCAAAGAAAGGCATTGCTAAATCAATAGCAATTTGATTGTGCATATACTTGTAAATTGTGGTTACAGTTTTTGTGACATAGGAGAAAAATAGCGCACATGTAGTGAAGAAGGGACACATAAATATTCTTTTTGAATGTGTTAGGTTTTTGCAATTCAGCATGTACTTGGAGACCTGCCATGTGTAAAGTGACCAGATAGCATTTTTTAATTTTTTCCTTTGAGTATCCAATCTCCTGCGTTGCATTGCTTAGTATGACAAAAAATTTGGTTGTCAACAATACCTGAACAGCAGCTCTGTAAAACAGAATAATTACTTATTTCACTTGACTTCAGGAGAAGGATCATCTGCTAATCAAATTACTGTCATAAAATCATAGCCAATGGAGGTTATCTACTTGTTTCAGAGAGTTTAGTTCTCATAAGTGGGAATCAGATGAGTTGCAAGTCTCAGAGCAAATTGCTGGAGCACAGGGATTTAAAAGAATGATTGCTTGAAGGATGGTGAGCCTGACCAGTTAAATCAGAGCTTCATTTTTTTTCTGGCTGTAAGCATCAATAAAGTATTGGATGTCCTGTACTATTCGTGAGTTCTGTGGATATTGGAAATTGAATGGTTTGAAATGTTGATGAGAACACAGAACCAAAAGGCAAAACTGCCAGAAGTAATTTACCCATTTGAAACTACTCCAGGGTGTTTGTTTTTCCTAAGGGTTTATATTTTGATTACTTAACACTCACGCTAATACCCTAACTGATTCACTTTCTTCAATGTCCTTTACATTCAGTGTGACATCCTCACTCTCTGGCATGACAGATGAATCTTCACTAGGCCAAGTGAAGCTAAATATGTACATTTACCAATACTGATAGCAAAACCAGGTGGGAGTGTCAATTTAGAAATCGTATAGGGTACTCTGGTTCTTTAAGAAGCAGCATATGACTTCTTGCAGTGCTGCCTTTAAAAGCACCTACTCACATGAATGAAGCTGGCAATTAGCTTGTGTCAAAACACTGTAGAAGGAGAAACCCAGATGTCGAATAACTTAGGAAAGGGATAACCTCATGTCCTCCCCAATCCCCTAGATGAGCTTGTCAGAAGCTGATGTCTCTCATGCCATCACAATATCGGAAGATACCTGTATGTGCTATGTTTAAATTCAGAGAGCTTTTTGCCACAAATTCTTTAAATCTGTGTATTCCTCAGCATGAATAAACAATAGATAAATTAAAAAGAGCCACTCAGGAATGTAAAAGGCCAGATTACTGTTTCAGGGATGCTCCCTCTGACCTTCAGAATCTGTGGAGAGAGACAAATGAATCTCCATTTAGGAAAAGTAAAAGGGAGAGTTACCTCCTGGGCATAGCAGAAAGCTTGGAATCAACAGTCTTAGACTTCCTTCTGACTGTCTTACTGTGACTGCCTGGGTTTATCAGAGGTGAATTACATGCCTCCCTCCATATCCATAAAATGAAGTTTACAGTACATACCTTTGTGGTGCCTTGACATAGCATTCATAAGAAAATAGGAGATCCTCAGGTGAAGAGGTATTAGTATATGCCTAGTACATTAATTTTGTAATACCTGCTCAAATTTTTCTTTAGATTATGTAATATTGCAGATTTTGGTTGTCTGTTTATAACCTCTTGCACTTTCAGTAAAGCATAGCATCTTCATTTGAGTGAGAAATTACTATTTCTTTACATAAGAAATTATTGTCAAAACTGTGTGCCCATAAGCAAAGGAAATAAATACCAAAACTGTTTTATGCTTTTTAGACTTACACTGCACCCATCACCATGGAATTTGAATGCTGCTGAAAAGAAATGTGCCTCTCCTGGATGAACTTAGCTTGGAGTAGCTATTGCATTACTTATGAAAATAGGTCAGTGATATTACAGACCATTCTTCAGTTCAGCAGCAGAATAGCAACTGCCTGTGTCAGGTCAAAGTTTTAAGGGGCTGGGTTATTTTTATTTTCTGGCAAATTCCTTCTTCCCAAAGAAAATACAAAAAAAAAAAAAAGAGCAAAAATAATGCAATTATTTTGTCTTCACAATCTTCAGAAATCTGTTTAATTTTATCAGGATTTCTACTTGATTTAAGGATTGCTTTCTCTTTTCTGTTCTTTGTGGAGTTTTCTATATCTTTGCAACAAACTGCCTCTAATTGCCACTTGTAAGCCTTTCTTTAAATCTACTGATACTGATTTCTGGCCTGTGAGTAGAGAAATAAACTTTTACGGACCTAGTATATTACATGTGACCTGAAGCAGGCAATGCAGAGCAGATTGTAATAGACTTCCTGAACCTCACATTCCTGTTATAAATCACCAAATCAAATAAAGAGAAACCTGTCTACCTGTATGTGATCTAGATTTATACCAAGTACTTTTCTTCTCGGGTTCAAGAAGGTAAGCTCTCTTCTGACAAGAAAGATTCTGCGCTTCCACTATTTCTGCATGATCACCTTTGCCCGCTTCCCACCTCCTTTCCTCTCCCCACTCCAGCAAAAAAGAACAGCAGTGTGATTTTCCCGTGCAGTATTTCACCTTCAGCTGCATTTTTGGGAAAAATAAATTTCTATTATATTTCTCGGCTTTTACTCCTTCCATCTACAGGGTACACCAGGATTCTTTTGGGATGAGGGACAAAGATTTAACGACCTCCACCACTCTGACATGGTAGATTCCTCAAACTCTTTCTTAAGTGGGATGTGGCTTATCCACATTTGAATTATTCAAGTTTATGTTGGAGAGGCCAAAGGTATAGTAGTGGGGCTCATCTCCACATCTCTGTGGTTCCTGCCTACTTGGGTAGACTTTCCTTCAAGAACCTCTCAAAACTGTGTTTGTCTTTGGTTGCCTGAGGAAGATAAGGTAATGAGCTGAGAATAAGATGAAAAGGCAGCTCAGCCACTTTTTATCCCCCTCTCTAAACTTGTGCTGGGATTTTTCTGTGTGTCTTTGATCAGAATCCAGGAATGAAAAAGGAGAAGACACCAAAGTCCAAAACTTGGTCTCCTGGTCACCTCGTCTGTGCAATACAGAGTAGAATGGAAATGAGTATAGGAGTCCTAACAATCTTGCACCTGATGAAAGGAAGAAAGGACTGCTAAGGTGAGCAGCGAAAGGGTGGTTCCAAACAGGAGACATCAAACACTGTGATCAGCCAGCAAGTGAACTACTTGTGCTTAAATCCTACACCATAAAGCCTTGGCTGACATGTCAGTTTGAGACAAGGAAAATGATGTACACTATAAAATGTGAATCTTTGTGGATAATCCACCATCAGCAGTGACCTTGAGATCATGGAAGCACAGTGTATTCCTGAGGCACCAAGGGCCTGAAGATGTGTTTTTTGCACATGCATTAGTCCATGGTGAGTTGACTGAAGACAATTTTGCTACTCTATCATTATAGTGATTGATTAAAAATTAATAGAAATCATATAAGAAGTTCCTAGAACATCACTTACATTTCTAATCAACTACAATACAAGACAACTTCCCTTAAATATGCAATATACCCACAAGTTCTCCTTTGTTGATACAAGAAACAGCTCTGCTGTCGGGGTATATGTGTCCTATAATATTTCTCTACTAAATTTCATCCAAAATGCTAATGTTTCTGAAAAAAAATTACATAATACATTTTCTCTTTAGAGAAAATCTGGTAATTGCCAAATCCTAGTTGTCAATACAATATTAGATCATGTGTGACCCAGACTTCACATGTGTCAACAAGTAAGTTTGTCTCCTTCTGTTATTTCAAATTACAGGAGACAGAAGCATAATCCTCACTGATCAATTGGAAACAAAAATGCTTTACCTTTTGTTATTTCAATGCCATCTGTTAAAATAAACCAAATGCCAAACTTACTACGTACACAGGGCATTAAAATGGCTTTTAATTTGGCTTGCATATTTCAAGGAAAGCAATGCATTTCTATATACTGACTTCTTTACATGAATTATTATGTACTGCAAGTGACATCTACTGGAGAAAGCAGAGCTAAATGCCTACTCTACAAACTTTTTTTCACTATTAAAAGGGCCTCTTCTCCAGGAAATACAGCTGTTATTTAATAAAAGCCTTGCATCTGTGCCCATCAAAATGCAGTTACATAAGTGCTTTCAGGAGAGTTAAAGCAAAACTGTAAGACCATCCTTTTTCACAATACAGAACGTACAGAAGGCTTTTTCCTTTTTTCTTTCTTTTTTTTTTTTTTTCCCCTGTATAGAGAAGCTGTTAATACCATAAATTGTCCAAGTTTACAACAAAAGACTTTTTGAAAATAACAACTGTTTGGTCATGTTGTGTAGTCATCATTGTTTCTATTAAATTACTCATGATGTATTTAAAAAGTATTCATAAAAGAAATGAGGCTACAGGTTCAAATTTCAGGCTTGCATGTTAAGAGATGTTATACTTAAACAGAAATTTACTTGAAGACCCAGTGCAGCACCGTACTATTTTTAATAATATTGATAATATTACCTAGAAAGTCTGACAGTTTGTGCATTTTTTAACGTTACTTATGGGTTGAAGTTATCTATCAGGACACAAATTTGTAAAAGCCAACACTATATTAAATCACTTGCAATCTGTACCTATCAAATGTTGCATGAGTCTGGTGCCCAAGAGGAGCATGTTTCATAAACCTCCTCTTCTTTAAGTGAAATATGATAAAAATCCCAGGAACACTGGGATTGATGCAGAAAGGGGTGAACTCAGAAGCTCAGTGCTACTCAGAGCTCCTGGGAATATCTTTGCTTCTTAGTATGGGCCCTTGAAATCTTGCTTAAAAGCTGGTTCAAGACCTTGGCTACATGAAGCACCAAACAATCCAAACAGCTCTTTCTTGGTTCCAACACAGTGAAGTCTAAACAACAATTCCAATTACTTTTAAAACTGCATTGCAATTCAATTCTAAACCCACCAATAACTTGGGAGAAATTTCCCTAGTGTAAAACAAACCCTAGAGTTTAAATGGATATTCCTCACCAAGCATGGGAAAGTACTACTGAGCCAGAAAAATCAGTTCAGAAAACAAATCAATAGCTAGCAGCCATTTAAGTATTTGTTTATCTAATGCTGATCTTAATTTAGTTGCTATTTTCTCCATCAAATATACTCCCCCTTTATTATAAAAAAATATGACTTTGAAGGTTAGGCTTTAACACAATGGAAAGGAACATCCTTTTTTGCAGCAATCAAAAGAAGATACATTTGTCTGTTTGGAACAAGTGCAGAAGGAGAGATACCAATAACTGTTGAAATAAGATTAAGTGGATAATCTGTATGTAATATGTCTGGGTCTGATTGTCCCCTCTAGCAGACAAAATCCTAGAGAAGAGGCCAAAGGATTTCTGAACAGAAATGGCTCCTGGGTTTTTTCCAGTGCAGGTGAGTCTTACCCTTTCTCTACTCTGTGGCAGAAGAGATTGTGGAAATGACTCTCAGACCTTCTCGATTCCAGACTCCAAAATCATCCGTATGGAGATAGATCTTATGTGTTCACCTGTGCTCTAGGTTCTTGGTACTCCACTCCATCCTTTGGCATCATTACTGAATCCATGATAACAACACTCAAAATAACATTTATTTTAAAGAATGAATTATTGCCTGTTAGAATTGATGTTCTCTGAGCAGGTAGTATGCAAAACTCTCATTGTGATGGGGTACATGAAACAGGAAGTTCTTTGTGTCCACCTTCCCTCCTCCTTCTTCCCCCAAACCTGTTTGATTTGTTTTCCAAACTGCTGCTGGCCTAGCACTCCCTCCCCCAGCAAGGTGACGCTGGTAGCTGTGGCAAGGAATTGTGGGAAGTCTCTGTCCCAACTTAAAATAGGGAGCAAGGTATCCCAGGGCTCCCTGGGCCAGGAGCGGCTTTTGTCTGAGTGATTTGCACATGGAAGCCACTTCCTCGCTCTGTGCCAGAACTTGGGCTGCTGCTCAGTGCCATGCCCGGGCTCCCTGGGCTAGGCAGGGCTTGGCTACTGCTGTCGTTCTAGTCCACCCCACACACACCCCCATCTGTTGCCAAGACTACCAGTGTCACCTTGCTGGGGGTGGGGCTAGGCCAGCAGCAGAGCAGTTTGGAAAACAAAACAAACAGGTTTGGGGGAAGAAGGAGGAGGGAAGGTGCACACAAAGAACTTCCTGTTTCACGTACTCCATCACAGTCATGCAATGGGTTTAGTCAAGTAAAGCTTTGGCTTTGGGGTTTAATTCATTGTTCACAATATCCTGTCCTGTCTAAATTCTCATTAGTTGCAAGTGCCAGAAATTAATTCCTGATCTGTCCCTTAACAGCAGAGGCTGAGCTCTTCAGATAGGTTTCCATTTTTGACCTCAACTAAGCTTTTCAAATGTTAAAATTAAATTTCACTATCATCTTCTAAGCAGTGCTTGCCAAATGCCTTACAAATGTCTAAAATAGACATACATTTTTAGAATTTGAAAGGGGTGAATACTCTAAAAAACCAGTCCTACACAATAATCTAGCTTTTTACTGTAATAAGGCTTCAATCATTTTTGTTCAGCAATTTCATTTTTCTTGTTTTCTCTAACAATTGCTAAATACAGCAGTTGCAGAAGTGAGAATGTAAGTTGCTTATTGGAGAATTAGTTCTGATCAGACTCTGCTTTTACATTTTGGTGCATTTATACTGGAGTAAGTGAAGAGTGAAGTGGTCAAAAAAAGGATAAGTCGGCATTAACAGGTGCAGCAGTACTACATATCCCATTCTGGCATTAAGCACCTATTCAAAATGATTGTAATGTAAGTGCTAGCCATCAGAAAGGTGAATGTATCCAGAAAAGCAATTCTTTGAGGAATGAATAATAAAAAACACCTCCATCATCTTGATATGGAGAAACAATTTTTACAGGTGAAAAAAATAATGTACTCTATTCTTGCTCACACATACTGTTTGACCTCAGAAAACAAGCAAAATCCTCCTGACTGCACTTTATAGTAAGGGACTATATGGCACTTGATTATGTGTGTCTTGACTTCTGGCGTGAGGAACATGAGTGCTATTTCCTGTGGTTTTGCATGAGACATGTGGGAGCAAGATCACATCTTTCGTAAGCTGCCAACTTGATTTCACAACTCTTGAAAAACATGCCCTCTGGAGAGGAGTATCCACAACCATGTTGATGTTCTGGATTGCTCTTTGCCTTCTGACCTTTAGACTAACAGGGCTATGTTCACAGGTATTTGTAAGAATATATATGTCCATCCATCTGACTAGTGTCTCTGCTTCCAAGTTGGCTGCTGTGAGTCGTTTACTCTACCTGAGGGATATCATAGCTTTTCTGTCTGATGTGGCCTTCCTCTCAAAGGGTTTAGGATAAAAACAAAAAATAAATACCTGAATTGTGATGTGGTAGACAAAAAGATTCCTGTCTAGACAGAGCACAGCTCTTTAGGAAACTCCTGAATATCCATCTTCAAAATTCAACATCAAGAGAACCTCATTGCTGAAACACAACATCTGGAGAAGCTGCATTGCCATGTAACAGCTAAATTTGCAGTTTACTTCAGATTAATTTTATTGTGTTGGTGGGATCAATGGGACAAAAGATTATAACCTAGTTTCAAGTCTTCCAGCTTTAACCTTGCAAGATGTGGCATTTGAATAAGCATTCAATGTTCATCTGCTAACCAAGAAGCTTTTTAGAAGAAAATTGCAAAATTGCACCTTTGGACAGAATATTTTCCAAGAACACGCTTCCTCTTGGATCTTCTGACATTTCCATTTCTAATTCCAGCGATAAGTACTGTAAACACAGCCTTTCTCATGATGTTCAGCACTCACATACTCCTACCACAGGAGAGATTATATTCTCCGGTGAAGAAGAGACGAAATCTTATCTTTAAATATATCTCTATCTCTTTTAGTGGCTTATAAAAAGTCCTGAAAAGGAGGCTAAGACAAAAAAAAAAACCCTGGTGGATCCAATGCAGGAATGATCAAATGCAAAGAGCGATCAGGTCCTTGGATATTCTTGCAAAAAACTCTTCAATCTCTACCACAGAGAAATTTCAATACTTTATAAAGCACAACATCAAAAGAGTTGTAGCAAACAGATGACTGATTTACCCTGGAACAGGACAACTTTGTCTTATCATAAGAAAAAGATAAAATATCGAGATGAGTAAAGGTATAAAAATAACACTTCCATATGCTTTAATTGAGTTGCATAAATACAATTAAAAAATAAAAGCTTTTGGATACATCATTTCTTATCTACTTTTCAGTACAAATACACTAAACATTTCTTTGAGATATGTGTGTCTGATATGCTGTGAAATCAACTGTCTTGCCTCTCTCCTCTTATGTTGCCTATTTTTACTGCATATTATTAATGAAGCAGTGAAGCAGGATGGAACTTGCTTATATAGAAGGACCTACGGTTCCAGTACATAAGCAAAGTTGCTTACACATTACTTCATACTTTTTGCAAGTTTGTGCCATAGTCCACAGACTCAGAAATTCCAGATGTAATTAAAACACACATTTCATCAATAATGACAAATTTACTGTGTTTTCAGAGTTCTAACATGACAAAATCAGGTACTTGTCAAAGATTCTTCATGCTGCAAAGAGGCCTGTTGCTGGAAGACCCACATCATGTTGTGTAGAGAGAAAAAAACGTGTATTAATAAAAGGAGATTTCATAAACCGAAAGTGTGATCAAGTGGTTAAGCTGTAGACCCTGAAAAGTTTATATTTGTTGATATGCCAGACGTTCCATAAGTAGCATTAAAATAATATTTTTACAGGTGATCACTGTGTTCATTGTTAGTTTAGTGCCCCTCTTGCAGTGTTTTGCTCCTGCATTTTGGAACAGCCTTCATGACTGCCAATGCATATACTGGAAGCAGTGAATCTGGTCCCCCCCTCCTTTCAGGAAGAAATCAATACAAGCTGAGAGCAAGGAGATCTGGGCATGTCACTGATCTGCTTTTTTGGCCCAAAACTGGCACTGTTCCTTTCCTATCTCAGTTCTCTCATCTGCAGAAAGGGAATTATAATATTTTTGCAATAAGATTCCATAAAAATAATTAATGAGTCTCTACAGAAAAGCTCATGAAGACGTGAAAATTTTGTGTACTTTCTGTAGGGTTTGCATGGCAGGATTATAAATTAGGCTGGGACCCATGCATGGAGTGGAAAGGACAAAAGAAAATATAGAACAGGAACCTAATTCTAGCCAATACACAAAGTGGGGCAATAGTTTTGTCGAAAAACTGTGTATCCACATACAGTTAAAATGTGTGGCAGGGTGCATGAAAACAAGACAACGTAATATTTCACTGACAAGTTTCTTTCTTGCATTTCCTGTCTTGCGGGGCACTTTCAAGTATTTGAGTCTTTTTTATTTTTTCCCCAGTTTATCAAGAACTAGACAACTATAACAGGTCAAGAAAACTTGGAGCCAGAAATCAAATATGAACATACCTCTCTATTCCTGTAATAAACCAGCCCAAGACGTTTTTATGGCCAGATCCTCATTTGCTGTGAAAGAGTAAAACTCTGCTGAAGTCAATGGAGCTGCATTCAATTTAACCTGGCTTAGGACATGGCCCCTAATCCTTTAACAAGATTTTAATGTTAGCCATGTGATTTCTATCTTAAAATCCCTGCAGGCAAGACTTGGATTGAGTAGGGATATGCTGGAGAAAAAACGTGGAGAATTTTTCTTACTTTTAAAAATTTTTATATGAGACTGCCATCCTGTTCCTCAGAAACTCAATATTCATTTGGAAATAAAAAATTGTCCTGCTGCAGAAAACCCCTTGAGGCTGTGAAATGGAAACTAACTGGTTCTGAGCTGCAATATTGCATCTGAAGAAGCTCTGAACATTTATTTGTGCAGAATAATTCATTAACTGAGATACCTATCAACAAAAACATCAGGGTTCTGAAAGTGTTAGTCTTGGACTTGGGGGTTTCAGACACTTGCCTGTTGTGTTTGGTCAAGAATGTATCTGAACATCACTGGAAAAATGCCAGACCTGATAAACCTAACAGTGCCTGCCAGTCCTTCTGTTTTTCCAGGTCAAGCTGTATCATTTTTAATTGGAAAAACAGCAACAAAGCAAAAGCATACCCAACTTCTTGCCAGCCTTGCAAATGTAAAAGAGAATCTGAGGTTTAGAAAATTAAAAACAGCACAGCAAAACACAAACTATTTTGAGTCTGGAACAAGTGTAAAAGATCATCTAGGTAGAATAGTCCAATGCCCTGCATGGAAAGCTTGTCTTCTGTAAAAGCCCTGGAGGTTTTATCAAATCTTCTTTGAAGCACATGTAGACATGATGTATTAACTACCTCTAGGGTAAATATCCCCTTCATCTCATTGTCCTTGTGACTTACATTTTGTTTTTAATTTTTATATACACATTTCTATCCCCTTTCAAGTTATTGTTCCTTAACATTCCATTTCCAACCTCAGTTAATCATCTCTCCCTCCTTTTGGATTATTGCCATTTAAATGTTTAAAGACTGTTATCATAGCTTCTTTTCCTTAAGCTCTAACCATGAAGTACCCTTAGCCTCTCAAAAAACAGATCACACCTTGTAGTACTTTTTTTCTGACGTCATTTACTGGAGTCTCTCTAAGACACTTGCTGTGCATACTGAGCATAATAGCAGCATAATTTATTTGTAGAAAGGTAACAAAACAAAACAAAAAAAATTAAGGCTTTTCTATATAAATTGACTTCTTCACATAGCAGAGAATTTGGCTAATGATAAGAAATAGAACCCTACATCAACCATTAGCAATAAAGAAATCAAAATCTTAATTCATATGTCTCTGTTTTCATGAATAGTTCTACTACTTGAGCAATGCATTAAATTGAAACCTCATGTCCAATATATTCTTATCTCTTAGACCAAATCCTTTCCACATTACTGTTCTTCCTGTAGAATGTTCCTTTGATTTTATGCCAGATAGTATTTTCCTCCATGTGTATTATTCTACATTTATCCACATTAAATTGTGTTCATTTTAATGCTTTCTAAGCTCCTCTGATGTTTGCTATTTCCAGTCCTTCCTATTTTGGTATCATCTCTAAATATATTCATTGTACAATTTCCTTTCTTTTTAAGATCAATAGGGTAAAATTATTACTTTAATGGCCTGATTTTCAAACATGCTGAGCACCTGTCTGTCCTGCAGGCTCCATTTGTACCTATACACAGAAATGAGCAAATAAAATTACTCTTTTTTCAGTTTGATGCTGAAAAAAAAATTAACCCCCCCCACCTTCTGAGCTAGCTCAAAGCTAAATAATTTCTTCTTTTCTTTCTGAAATACAAACTGGAAAACATTCATTTTGGATTAAACAAAAGGTTTGTTTTAATCTGAGGAAAATAATTTTGATTCATTTTTTCTTTGAAGAAAAGCTGTTGTCCTCAAAAACTAAAAAAAGGCATTTTGAAGTTAAATTTTAAATTTTCTTTAGAAAAATGTTTAAAAGGAATAACCTTTCTCATTTTGGCACTTATCCAGAGTAACAAATTTACATAAAACCTTGAATAATTTTATTTTTAATCTGTACAATACAAGGGATGCAATTTGATCTGGGAAAACTAGGTGTTTGTGAACTTATAGCTAAAAAACTAACTGTAAGAGGCTCCTCTTCCAGGAGCTATGTCACACGTGCACGGATCAGCTGGAAGCTTCTCTTCTCCCAAGCTGGGCCCCAAATCCCTGCTTTGGCCAGGTTTCTGTTCTCAATTCTTCCCTGACTCTGACCTGAAAATGCTTTTTAATTTCTAGTGAAAAAATAGGATTGAAACAATTCTGATAAGCCCTCTTTGCTGGGGAAAAAAACCCCTACTCCACTGCTACTACTGTTGCTACATAGAATTTTCCCGTTGCAGCACTAGTCCCAGGTACGCTGTGACTTAGGGCAGGCAGGATTTGTTGCACCTATTACCCATGGGTGCACCCATTACATCCTCTGCCTAATAGCTGGTGTAGGGGAAAGATTTCTGAAACGAGCATCTTTTAATCAATATCCAGCAGCATGAGAATCCCATGGCCCCTTTGGACTGGAAGTAAAGGACTGAGGTTTTTATATGAATGCAGCTCATAGACACCAATAATACGTGGAAAAGAGTCATTTTCTCCAGTCTTTTTTTATGCAGGTGCTCCTGTTAATTAGCAAGAAGCTAATCAATTAAGTACAGATCTAAATTTTGATCTGTGGAGCATACTATTTTCAATCCTACCCCAAACTTATGAAGCAGAACAATACCAAAACCAGCTCTTAGTTTAACAGGGAGAGAATAATCAAGAGTCTCTAGCATAAAAATGTAACCTCTCTTTTACATACAGGTGAAAGCTGTATCACAATTGATAGGTCATTTGTGTAAAGATATTTTGGACAATGGTTACATGGTAGAATATTCAGCTTGAGCACTAGCCCAGCACTCTCCTACCTACAATTAAAACATTATGCCCTTAACTTCCGTGACAAGATGGGTTTTCAAAGACCTCTCATGGGAATCAAAACAGTAATTACCCGTTCATCAGGCTCGAGAAGTATGAGCTCTCATTTTTATATAGAGCTCATTAAAATAGATTTGGAAGATAAATGCAAATATATGAAGAGGTGGGAAGAATCCCTAGGTAGAGAGATTTCATTCAAACAGTGGCCTGTAATTTGGCACAGAGCAACTACTTCTTCCAGAAGTATAATTAAAAGAAAGTAATGATAAAATGCTAGTTAAAGTTGTCTCTTACTTCTTCACGCACTATGAAAAAATACACAGCATTTTCTGAGTCTGACTGAATAGGGTGAAGAGATGAAGAAAAGATTTTTTTCAGTCTTTGGTAAGAATGGTCTTATAAGCCAACCAATGATCCAGTATCAACACTGAATTCTGAAGTTACAGAACTGTTGGAGTTAGGATGCCTCATCAGAGCTCTGTTAGATTTGGAGAACATTCAGTGAAAGAATACCTGTCAAACTAAATGTTTTGAGTCCATTTCATTGACTAGATCTGGTCAGCTAGGTCGTGACACATGACTATTAGAGGACAGTATACACACAAGTGTGTACCACAAGTGTCAGATACCAGGGCTGGTCTGCATGGATGCAGACACCTTGGGCCCTCATTTAGCAGACATATTGCCCATTTTCTGATGCTGATATAGGGTTATACTTGGTTGTATATTTTCTATCGTTCTGTTCAGAATGGTTTTAAATTTCTTGTGCACTGGGGTTGCCTTTTTCTCTGCCTTTACTATGTTTTTTTACATCTACTAATAGGTCTTGTTGTTGAGAAGTTACTGCCTTTAAATGATAATAACACAAAGTCCTACAAAATATGGAGACAATTTAATTTCTGAAATTAATAACTGGATTTCAAAATCATATAATCCTAAATTATCATCCTCAGTTCTTATACAAGGTTGTTCACATGGAAGAATTATTCCTACTGAAGTCAATGGCAAAATTCCTTTTGATTTAATAGAAAATTTGCAGATTTTAGGCATGATAATCAATAAAAGTGCCCCCTAATTTCTGCCCTATGATCATATTTTCTGTTTAAGATCCTGCGCATTTGGGAAAGACACTCAGTTCTATTTTGACGATTGCAAACAATAATTCAGAATCTCCTGATAAATAGTCCACAGTTTAATTAAGATAGCTTTTAAAATGTATTTCTAATAGAAGTTTATATAACATCAGCTTCAAACTATTCATGCCACGCCTTTTTGTCTTGAGCCAAAATATTTTTTATTATTAGGAATATTTTCTTCATGCTGTTCCACGTAGACTGTAATCTAGTAATCTGTTTTATTCACCAAGCAAACAGATTGATTTTTATTCTGGCTACAACAGATGCAGGTATATTTAAAACCCAAACGTGTAATACCATCACAAAAGAAGATGAAGACTGTTTTCCACTCAGCCACATCCCTCTACATTATGCTATCACCTTTAATTCTTCACTGGTTACATCACATTATTACCATTACTTAATTCAGGATTCATGTCAACAATGTAGGCTAGAGCCATGTAGACTTTTTAAGATGTTGGCACAATATGAACTTTTTTGAGATTTGTTAAAAGTTAACTAACAGTAGTGTTTCATGGAGTTTCTTAGCCAACTTTTTTTGTGTGTAAACTTATCCAGTCTTACAGATCTAAAAATATTTAATAGCTGCTATTTAACATCCTCCCTACTTGTTACCAATGAAAAATATTTCATTGTCTTTTCCATAAAATACAAAAGTATTATCTTTCCAGAACATAAATATTTGTTGAATGCTTCTTCCTCTTCTGCAGACTGATACTTTTACATTCATTGCATAGTAGACAACTGTCATTGCTAGGTACTCTTTTTTCTTATATATTACAAAGCCAACAATATTTTTATGAATATCATGGGACATAGTTTTTAGACCTTCCAATTCTTTGCACCCTACTGTTGCTATTTTTATCCACTACAATTAATGTCTCATATTTCCACATTATTTATTTATTTCAAAATCTTTGTGGACTCCTGATTGGGACAGATTTCAGTTTTTCTTTCCCTTTTTCTCTTAATTCTTATTTTATTCCTTTTTTCTTCTCAAGTGCTCTATAAGATATTTTAAACAGTTACCCATTATAATTTACATCTGTCTTTTAAATGCTCTATTCCTCTCAAATCCATTCAAAGCTGGTTTTGGCTGTGGATATATGTATGTCTTCTACACCAGGGACCAGCCACCCTCAGTGTGAGTGATGGAGAGTTTTGAATGTCCCATAACAGCAGGGTTGGTCCAGTCCCATGAGTGATGAGCCATGAGATCTTGAGAAAAGTAGCGTTTCCCAGTTCTTAGTTCCTACTGAATTCTGAAATCAGCAAGAGCTGGGAAACCATAACTCAGAGACAAGACAAGATGGAAACAAATAAATGATCTATCACCCCGATAGGCTATTTGGCTGTTTTACTGCTGGGCGAGACTGTAGTTTGTTTGCACTTAAAAATGAAGTTATGCTGTGCCCACTGCTACTTCGATAACTGTCAGCAAATACTTCATTATTTATAAGAATAGAATCTTCTCTAGAAGTTTCTTGAATTTCCTTAAATACTCTTTTAATTAAAAAGTTGTCAAGAGTTTCTGGAGACTCCAGGCTATTTCAATTGATAAAATTTCCTGCATATAACTCCTGATTAGGATACTCCACAATGCAATTTTTCTACTTAGCTATCTTGGATAGACTTCCAAACAGTTGTCCACCCTCTGCCTAAATTCAGTCTGGTAACCTGCTGCTGACTCCTGAACTATTACTCCATCTCAAGATTTATCATCTAATATGTTGATTAATAAACATTCCAAGTCCTTTTTTTCCTTTCTAATTTTTCAATAATTTTAGAGGAGGTGATGCTGTCTTTAGTGTGCACTATCCACTGCTTGTCGTTCAGTTTTCCTCTCTTTCCTAACAGGATATAGCCAGTGATTTCAACATTCCAGTGATATGAATCATTCTATTGGATGTGGTGCTAATCATATATAATTGCTCTCTACAAATAAGTGTATCTAACACATTTTGTTTATTACTCAGACTAGTATTGGCAAATAGGCAACTAAACATTTTTTAACTTTTTTTATGTCTTTTGGTGCCTAAGTTCTTTACACACATGTTGTTTTGAATGAAACTTGCATGTTTGAGCATATACACTGTTCTAGCCGTGGGCAACATCCCTTTAGATGCTAACATAAAGCTTTCCCAGCTACTTCAGTTGGTTTGTCACAACACAGAAGACCATGAGTGTGTGTCTGTATGCTCTCTATTGGACAGGCTTCCATAGTTACTCAGCTGTTTTCTAGCACATTACTTTTAGAAGTTGGATTAAATGTTATCATAACCTCATTAGAGAATTTTCATTAATTTAAGAGCGTGGAGATTTCTTCTGTTTATTAAGAAAAAGTCATGCACGAGTTGTGAAAGCACTGTTATGTTCTGTTGGTCAACACACACTTTTTTTGTGTGTGTGTGTGTCATTTCAATTTCTATACAAACAACTAATGAAGATTTTGGGGGTGGGATGGTGAAAAGGAAAACCAGAAATCTAGTACCAAAAGGCGAAAATGGACTTGGCTTTTGACAGGTTGAGGGATATGCTCTGAGTTTTAGTATCTTACAAGAGCAGCACAAATATGCTGAAACATGCTCAAACATATCTATAGATGAACATACAGAGCTTTTTAGCTTCCAGGTGGCCAGCATTCTCAGTAGTTGGCTCCATCTTAAGACAGCTTTACATTGTTAAAGCTTTCCAAGTTTATAAATATCTTGGAATCCAAGATGTCCTGCCAAATTCCTTCATTTTCACTGTAGACATCGGTGGTTTCTGGCGTAGAACTGAGTGTATGAACTAAGGGTTTGTCTACACATATGTGGGTATCCATACTCTCCTACCATCTACACTTGTACACACCACAGTCGTACGCACTAAGTCTGAGCAGCTCAGCTTCCCTGAACGTGTGGGTGAATTGTATTTGTTTCGCAGCTTGGGTGTAATTTGCTAAGAGTACCTGCACTGATCAGTTCACTAGTAAACTTTTGCTTACAGTTACCTGCTTACTCTCTGTTCCCTTACGGAACAGAATCTTACAGCTATGCAATTTTCTCCCTGCTTCACGTTTAATCTTTCAGTTCTCATGAGCACTGTTCAAGTACAGACATAGAGAATTCCTGCTTTCTTTGCCAAACCAAAGATTACCTACACACATGCAGTTGGACAGGGAGAGGAGCATATTTGGATTCTTGTGCAGTTGTGGAAGTGAGTATGGTTATTAAGAGCCATTGCAGTACACTGCTCATTTTCCTGCCTCTGCCACTTCACTGAAATCCAGTGTGGCAATGATAAAGCCACTTTTGTGTTATCAAATGCTCACTGTCTTGTTCAGCACTTCCTCAGAGTTCCTCCTTTTTCTGAGTGTAGACAGAAGATGGTTTTCAAGCATCTGAAGAGGTCCATCTCATCCACTGGTTGGCAATCTAAATGTTCACTCCATTCTTTGCTACACTATCTCATCTCCTGTGTTCCTCCTGCATGTATGCTGATGCAGGCTTAGTTTCTTCTGTTTTTTAATTCTGAACATTCTACTGTCACGATGTCCTTAATATTTTGACTAATTTTTTTTTAAAAAAAGCTACCTAGCCAAGACAGGTTTTTATATTGTGGGAAGACTGAGTTTATCTGTTTGGACTTAATCTCCTTTTTACCTCAACACCCCAAATCCTAGATTTTTTCCTTATTATTATTTTTTTTCTATTTAATTCTCTTTTCTTGAATTGATAGGTAAACATTGGAACAGCCATGAAAGTGAAGCTCAGTAGTGACCTTTCGTTATGACGAGGATGACATGATTGCAAAAACACCAGGAAAGAAGGAGAACTAGAGAGGTACCTCTCCGAGCTGAAGTAGTAGCTGAGGTGAAACACAGAAAGGCTGATGAAAGGATTCTCTAGATGTATACAAATTCAAGAAAGGGAGCTGGATGGTGCTTAGGTGCCAGAATACACTGAGGTCTTAGAGCTTCTGATTTGTGTTCTATTTGAATTATTATATTGATCTGTGTGAATTTGTCAAAAAATCTTTTCCTTTCCTTTGTAATAATGGCCTTTCAGACAAACAGGCATGTGTAAATTAAGAAACTGAGCTTAATTTAAAGTCAAAACTTGCAAAAACACCAGTCCCTTAATAAGAAGCCCATAAATAGGTAGTATCTGAATTTGGATAAACTCGTATAAAATTGCTTTCAACAGGTCTTTGCAAAAGCACTCCCCCAAAATGAAAGCTCATAATTACTAGAAACTTAAAAGGCATGCAGCAAAAATAAATTAAGAAAAAGAAGAACAACACAGTAGTCAAATATAATTAATTAAGCATCACATATCTTTCCCATCTATTACTCATCATCATCAACCTGTGTTGACAGGATATGGGCACAGATGGCACTCAACCTACCCTTTGCTTAACTTGAGCCTGTGCCATGGTGGATGCAAGATTAAGACAGGATGCATTCAGGTTACCAGTACTGGGCTATCAAAATCACTGTCCTGGGTCCACCCCATGACTGATTAGTTACCATTAACATTACCAGAACTACATGCTGTATATCAGGTCACAATCATACAGAAAATCTTTGTCACTTTGGCATTGAACAGATTATGTTAGGGTTCCCTTATTATCTATACATACCTTTTTCAGACAATTTTAAGGTTTGCACTCTAAGTCCTAAAATTATATAAAAATATTTCTCTTGTTTCTCTGTCCCATGAGCCAAACTTAAAACTGAGTGAAGTCAATGAGAGACCTTTGTTGACTGGAATAGGTTGTGGTTTATGCCCTAGGATAAAACTCCTGACATATTTAGAAAAAAAAATCAAACCCCCACACCCCACAAAAAATATATTATTCAGACATTTGTACTTTAAAATCAGTGACCTTCATGGGTCTTCATTTGATCTGTAATATTTCAGGCATCTATTAAAAGCCACAATTCAATATCATGGTCAATCAAAACCTGCAGAGACTGGTGAAGTAGATTACATAGGATGCACTTATATTTTAACAACAACACTTCACTACTTTTTCTGATGTATTTTTAGACTATGAACACATTTCTCCATTTGGAGTAATGATTTCACTAGTCTTATTCATAGTTGTAGTTTGGTAGTCAAGTGTGTTACCTTCTATTCTGAAGCTTTCATGTTATATATATAATGTACAAACATACATATATGTAGAAGAATTTCTTACTATTGTCAGATTGTGTTAATGTTCAGCCAGGGATTACTCTGTTTGATGGAGAAGCAAAGAGACATGGATGTTTAATTCTTCATTAATCTTTTCCTTGCTCTAATGAGCAAAAGTGTAAATATTAACACCTCTGATTTTCAAGCATTAGTTTGGGCTATCATCCATAAATTCACTTTCATAAAGGCAGCATACTTCGAAACTGAACTACTTTGCCCTTAGTGAATAATTTGACTTGAATCTTTGATTTACTCATATTTTGGTTTCCAAGATTTTTTTTGGAAATATTTTAACCATACCCTTGTTGCTTTTTGGTGCTAATTTATGATATTTGAAGTGGTATCTTCCAAATCAAAGTTAATGGATTAATTTTTGCTATTATTTGTTTGCATAGTTTTCTCTTTATAAATTATTTGTTGCATCCTTTGTATTGTTTTTCTGCTTGTAATTGACAGCTTTATAACACCTAGGGGCATATTTGAGGTCTCTTTCTCTTTTCAAACGCTCTTCTCTATCCACAGCAGTGGCTGTTTTTCTTTGTTTCTTTGCTGTCTGTGGAAAGCAGATCAGAGGGTGTTACTGAATGTGGTAGAATATTACATTCTGTTGCAACTAACAGTTTACTTAAGCTATGTAACTAAGTGTCCTGTAAAAGCAAAATGCAATTTTCCTGGCAAATCTGATGTTTTCATAAATCATGAGCAAAACTTTTAAGGTTGTGAAAACTTGAAATATTTGGATCCACTTTTTAATTGTTGATGTGCTGATGTCAAGCCACCATGCAGTGTATTTTTAGTAGCTCTCCCAATGACTAGTTATGTGTAGAAATAAGAAGTAAGGGGTATCACTTCTGGCAGAACTGGAGTGAATAAGAAATTCTTTTTTCAAGACATTTTAAAATATTCACTTTTTTAACCTTCTTTAAAAATACCTCTTGCTATATTTTGCAACTATAGGGATTTAATGCATGATGCCTACATATGTGTACATAATATTCTCTATCTTTTGTCTTTAATATTCCTTGGTTTTTAATTATTAAAGATAAGTATTTGAATTATAAATATTCTAGTTATACAGGAATAGGCAAAGCAGGCACATACCCTCAGGCAAAATTCTTCCATTATCCATAATCCTTCTGCCTCCTGCCTCCATTTCTCTGCCTCCTATCTTTATGTCGTCTCAAAAAACACAGAGGCATTCTTTTAAACTAACCTTCTCCTCCCCACTTAAACCATAGAAATCCCTTCTCAATATGTATAGGGGCCTTTTCCTTGAAGTGGGATGTCATACTTGTCCTAAATATAATAAAGTGCTATCTTCAAGGCATTTCTGCATCCAAAACACTCCCCAGAAACCTGCCTAGTCCTCCCATCTAACCAGTCTGAATGTCACAAATCATAGCACAGAAGCTGCTTTATAGTGAATCATTAACATTGTCAGGAATGAGTTGGCAAGGAAAAAAAAAAGCTTTCCATTAGAGAACTGAGGGAGAATATACAAATGACAGCATTGTCATTTCTCTTACATTGTTTTATAAAGTGCACAACTGATTAGGAAGAGTTTATTATGGAATATATATGCTGTGTATGCATACATGACAATTTTGTTTTCATCCTGTACTCTGTAAGTATGTATGGATGTGCTTCAGATTAACTGTCCTACTTTAGTTTTTTGAATTATATGAGTAACAGTTTCATTATGTGCAAAGAATGTCTTGCCTTAACAAATATATTTGGAAACTAAGAGGTACAAAAATGCAAGGTATATATGCAAGATGTTTTTAATCTACATAAAGATTGATAAAGATATTCCATACTCCTGTTAGGCAGGACCTGAAAAGGTCCCTTAGGATAATATTACCTCAGTGTATAGACACAGTTATCTGATTACAACTTGGAGGTATGTAACTCTGCGGAGTAGATGCTTTCTTGTCAATTTTCCTGTTTGGCACAGCTTGAATGGGATAATATGCATTTATAACATGTAATACAATTAGTTCTCTTTTGAGCATCAAATATTGTAAAGAAAGTCATTTTGATCAATACATGTGATGCTTTTTATATAAAAACCTAATATATTTGTGTTGTAAATTAGGGTTTTTTTCCCTTCATATCTTAAAAGACAATTGCATGGAATTATACATGGCTTTGTTGTTCATGGAGATAAAAACGTGTCAAATCATCAGTGGCAAAAAATGTGTGAGGATATACAGTATACACCTAAAAAAAAAGGAAGATTGATTTTCAAAGAACAAGTTAATTTGCTTTGACAGCACTGGTAGATTTCTTTAAATAGTAGTAAATACTAATGAAAAGTATGCAAAGCAGACAGTACTCCTCAAAATTTCACATGCATTTACATAAATAATTTTAGTGTGCTTTTCTTTTTCTTAGATGGTCATGTGTGCTGCTAGGTCACACTGATTACACTTGTTTGGTGTAAACTTGGAGTATTTAAACCATTTCTGTTGAGTTTTGGATTTATGCTTATGTCACTGAGCTCAGGATCTGGCTGTATGCTGCATAGTAATTGCTAGCCAAAACCAACAATTCCCCAAACTTTCAGCCTCCTACTGATATTTAGGTGTTGTTTGAGTGACAGCATTACACAAGCAGAGGGAATCAATTTTTTTCTCCTCTCAAATAGGTTGATTGTGCATGAGCTCCTTCAGACAGAACAATTTGCATGGTATCCATCAACACACAAACTACTTCCTTCACAGGGGAACTGCCAGGAATACATAGGCTCCAGAGTACTGGGAATGGCGTGATATCAAAGACATGGCAGTCTAATCATGCTAATACTTACATGATGTTGCCTCTGTAATCACTACAGCTTGTCCCAAAACACATTTGGGGAGCTGGATTAAAAGGACTCTATTTTTTCTACCTCTCTGCTGGTGTGGTGGAAGGTTATTTTAAAGAAAAGTTAAGATATGAATGCTAACAATAATGCTAATAAAAATAATAATGCAAGAGTGAGTCTTTTGCTTTGAACATTATTCATATCTTCCTTTAGGGCATCTTGGGATGTCTTTGCAGAAAGTAAAGGCTTGATCCAATGGCTAGTACAGTCACTTCTCTGAGTGGTGTATGAGGTCCTGAGAATTAAGCCTTGCAAAGAACCAGTGTGAGGCAGCTATTATCTACTTATTTGTTATGGGAAGCTTTCATCTTTCTCACAGAAGGTAAAACTACGAGAAGCAGAGTCATTAAACACAGGCATTTTATCAGACAGTGAGACTTTAAATAGAAATATACCAGCAAAGGAAAGGAGGCAGTACAAGATTCCAAACTCCATCAGTTCTCTAAGACAGTAAAACAGGCACATGGAAGAATTCTAACTTAAACAGGCAGTAAGATTTTGCCTCCACTGACATATCATTTGCTTGATCAAGAAAAAGAAAAGGAGGAAAAAAAGCAGCCCAATGTGATTTACTGACTATTGGTAGAGAACTCTACCTGATAGGTAAAAAACCCATATGCATGTATGTTGTTTATGCATGCACATAATCAGGTACAGATTATTTAATTACTGATAAAGTAAAAAAAAAAGTTGAAGGCCATCCCAGTGAAATAACTATTGCATCAATTAGAGAAAATGTAGTCTGGGGTTTTTTTTTTAGAAACTGACACTGCTAAAATATTACTGTTTTGTGTATGTGCCCAGAAGGAAGCATAAAATATTTCCCCCAAGAAAGGGGAAGACTGGTCCCTTTGAGGAACCAGTCCCTTTGAGACTGGTCCTGAATAAAAGGTGAATTTTATCAGAAAGCTGTGCCATTACGCAGCGAATGCAGTCAGGTTATCAGGAAGATAAGTATGCTGGATATTAGAGTTCGTTGCTTGGTTAAAACCTCAGAGCCTGACCCAGATAGGGCGAAAGACCTTCAGCTCTGACTTAAAGACACTATACAGGTTAAATACAAAAACCTGAACTGTTTTTCATTTTGCTCACAAGAACTTGTTATCAGTAGCAACTACCTAAACCTACCAAATAAATTATGAAGGAAATAATAGTCAAAGAATTGTGATGTCAGTAAACAAACAACCCCTACCCTACCCATTCTACATCAATGAAAAATGTAGGACTGAGCCTTTGGTTTTCAATGACAAATGTAAAATATTGCCCAGTCATCACATAACACCTGGAAAGAATAACCATCCATGCCCACATCGTCATACTTACACATTCCCCTCCCCTTCTTAATATAGTAGCATCAGTCAAGAAGAAGGAGATGATAAAAATGAGTAATAGGTGCCAGTAGAAAGAAGGAAAATATTGTAAACACATGAAAACATATGGCTCAGGAACCCACTGGGAAAATATACCCAGTAACTGGCATCAGATAAACTCTGACTAACATGCAAGAGCTACCAGCTGTGCACTGGAGCAAGAAGGCAAGATGCATAGAATAAAAAGAGGACAATTTTGAAAGGCTTCACTTCTGTCTGTACAGTCTGTCCATACACCTAATCCAATACCAGAATACCAGAACCCATACACGTGGCACAGCCTTTACTGAGGGACCTTGCAGTGAGATGGAAGCATTTCTGGGCACATCCGTTATCCAGGAGTAGAAAGTCTGAATGAAACTCAAATCGGAGAATGACTTGTGAGTGGATTTAGAATTCAAAGGGAGGGAGAAATGCTGGATGGGGATGTAGACTTGAACAGAGGAGAGTGGTATAGGCAGGGATCAGAAGGGACAGGGAAAGGAACAAAGATGCATCTGTTCTCCTCCCTATCTGTTATGTTCTCTCTTTTTAGAATGCAAATTCTTCAGAAAAGCAGAGATCGTTCCTTCCTTTCCTGTTGTATAGTACCCAGCACTGTATTATATACAACATAACTTAAGTAGGCTTAAGATACTGTTCATACTTTTCTACAGAACCATTTCTAATGCATTTACAGATTTTGTTAGGAAAGCTTTTAATGAATCATTTCAGTCTGATGCCCTGAAATGAGTGATTTTAATAAGTGATAATACTGGGTTTGAGAAAATAATCTAAATTATTGTAGTCATAAATCTTTAATGAATTAATTTTTATTTTTGTCTTTTTTGAGACAAAATTGTGTATTACAATTTTGGAATTTTCTATTAGGAAAAAATCTACTCTTTCTTCACAAAACCTAAGTCTTAGAAAAATTTCTTTCTGAAATGTCTAGCTGATCTTTTAACTACTTTAATGCCTTCATGTATGGGCTGACAGGTGATAGAAATAGTCTTTATTTGGTGCTTATTCACTGAGGCTTTATGGGAAGATGGTATAGGAGATGCTATTCAAAGCCATATCATACTCCTCATTTACCAGTTAAAGATTACATGCTGCATGGAAAAGTAGTCTGAATGCAATCACAGTGTATTTTGTGTAATATGTGCTGTATACAATAAAAAATATCACAACAAACCCCCCAAAACCTTCTCTATTTTTTATGGCAAGAATCGAAGATTCCTATAGTGCCAGTTTTCTCCTTAAGTGTTAGGCTGATTTAGAACACCACCACATATTTTTGCAGGGAAAGTTGCCAACTTATTGTCAGATGCATTTACTCAGGAGAAATATGAACCTTTGCCACCAAGATTAAAAGACCAATAGAAGAAATAAAAAAAAAGGAAATGAAAACCTCCAAACAGTAGAAAAAAAGACTGTTCCCTTTAGTTACTGTTTTCTTTGTTCACCTAAGAGAACTAATTCCTGTTTAGTTACTTTTTTGAAATTTGGTAACTCTACTTCTCAAAATCTGCAACCATTTTATTCTAATTTAATTTTAGGGTAGCCTCCATCATTTGAATTTCACTTTCTGTGTCAAATCTAAATGATTCTAAGGATATGGATGATCTCTTTTGTAGAACTTAACATTCTACAGGCAAGCTCTATCCTCTTTTAGTCATTTAAGTAAGTATTGTGACTTTAAAAAATTGCTGATAGCAATGTTGAACTTACTGAAATTGTACAGAGCTGTGAGATGTTCAATAATATTGTAAGAGGAAATGAGCATGAGTATTATCATAAAGCACAAAAAAGAACAAGGGAAATTTCTTGCAATGTATTAAGTATATGCAGGAGCAAATGATCATTTCATCATGACTTCTCACTTACCCATTATCTCTTATCCTCTATTGGGATGTCATTTCCAGTCAAGCCACAATGTTATTCTCCATTGCTCATTTGTTACACTTTCAAGTAAAAGCTGTTGTAGTGAGCTGAATTTGATTTTCTATATAAAATGGCAGGACTGTTAGATTTTTGAGATGGACATTTGACACCCCAGTCCTCAGTGATATTTGGTATTTTTGTGTATATAGGACCAATTACATCATTAGTATAGTGACTAGCATTCAGAGTAAAAAATGAAGAATAAACTAGCAGAAGAATTTAGGAGTGTAGACTTTCCCTTTGATCCAAGACTGTATGGTTCAGAAAAAAGCATTTTTGCTTCCCCAAAGGGGAAAGAACTACTAGTTGCTGCTTCTTCCTTATTTTTTTCCCCCATAGGAACAGTGAAGCAGAGTAGGCCACAGAATGTGGTCCGTGGCATGTTGCTAGCTCAGTCAGATATGATATCCATGTCTAGTCCCTTCATTACCTCATTCCTCCTACACCAAGAAGCAGCCAATGTAAATTACTAAATGAAGAAAGCTATGCGGTCTTTCAAGTTAAACAAAACTTCTTGCATAAATGTTGCATCAGCCATTCATCCATCAGCACACAATGTTTTGTCAAACAAGGCGCTTGGATGAATCACCTACCAAAATGTAAAATGTAACAGGGATTAGTAAAGTCCAAAAAGTTGCCTTTTGCAGAAGTTGCCATTTTAGCCTCACTCTGGTTGCTTTACTATTTGCAAAAGGAATCTCATCTCAGATGCAGCATCTGTTTTTCAGTAAAGTCTTGCTTTTTACCCAATTTTCCAGCTGGATTGACTGAGGCAAAAGGAGGTCAAGTGACTTGCCAAGGTCAGATGGCAATCCAGTGCTTTACCAAGGATTAGAATTTAGGAACCTCCTGATTAATAGAACAAATAACCTCCATGCACCAAATCCCCATGGGATGGGCAAGTCACAGAACTGGGTAGGATTAACCAGAAAGGACTTGTCTGCTTGGGTAAGCAAAATATACCCAGCACAGAAGAAATACAAACACTTTCAAGTTGCTGTGGCATAATCCTAGGAACTGATTACACATGTGCGCTTGTGCAGTTTGTAGAGGTCTTTACAATACCAGTAAAGCAGGAGGTTTATATTTGAAGCCATTGCATTAAGTAGCATATATATTTTATTTAAAAAAATTAGACTAACTCATCTGAATCCACTATTATTTTAATTATTTTAAGAGGCTGAGCCAGTGGCACTGGAGATTTGCACCATGGAAAGCCCTGTCTCCTAACAAAAGGGTACACCCTCCAAACGGCAAGTAAACAAACATTCCAGACACGCCTTCTGTTCCAGCAGCAGTGCCTTTTAAACAAATCTTACTAGTTACAGAGCAAAAATGAAAACTGTCTGTTTTGATTTAAGCCTGTCCCTGAGCAATTTCCATGAGTTAACACAGCAGCAGTACAAGTACAGGAACAAACAAACAAACAAACAAAGACACTTAAGCTCGCCTCTAACATCTGAAACACCATCAGTTTCCAAAATGCAATCCCAGAACTGTCCATTCTTGCACCACAATTAAGAGCAGCTCACAATGGAGGCAAACTGCTCCACCCCAGCAAAGGGAGAGGGCGTTGAAATGCTAATTGCACACAAAACTTCAGTGGTGCCGGTGATTAATATTGTTATTGTTAAAATTGGAATGACAAAGAGTATAATATAGCAGCGCCTTTGTGTCCTCTGGCTGTTCAAAAGTGTCTCCTTGCACTTTCTTTGGGTGCCAGAATTACTCAACTTCATTTTACGGTTTTCACTTGGATTGAATAGACAGGAGACGTGGAAGAACAGCTATTGGAGTATTTTAAATAACGCAAAATAGGTAAGAACAGTTTTTTGTTTAGGAAACCTGTAGTGGGAAGGACGGAGGGAACAAGTAGGATATGTTCTCCCAGGTGAAAAAAGAATGGAAGAAGACCTGGAGTTCATTCTAATTGGCAGGATCCTGGTTTCTCACTCTTTCAAATTTACTCAGTCATAATCCCTTACTCATTCCTATAAACTACTGAGATTTCCAGCACAACCCACCAACAGACTTCCATGCATGTTTTAGATGAATCTCAAATTAGCTGCTGCTGGCTGCAGTTTATATGCTCCACTTAAAACATTTACTGAAATCATTTTTCTGAGTAAGAATTTTAAAAGTATTTTACATCTTGCGGAATCAAGCTTTCAGAGTCCAGTTGCTACAGAAAGTTTTTCAAGGGAAAGGTGGATGTTCATATCATCTGTAAAGCAAACCCCTCATTCAGTTCTGTAGGATTCTGTGATTCATGAGTCAATATTTACAGATCGTTGCTATATGGCTAGGGTGGGTCTGCCTATGTATGTATGTATGGCTAGGCTTCGCGAACGAAGATCCTGGGAGGGCTCCATCCATGCTCCTCCTCAGCGCCTTTTACAAGCGCGCTGATAAAAAGAGGATAGCAGATAGCACCCTCCAGCCTGCACAGTGGATTTTTTTTAGGTGAGACACAGCATGCGCAGAGCTGGACCCACCCTTTAGTCCTAAGGTTCATCTGCCAGGGCCTAGCAAGCTTGGACGCTGGCAGCCAAGTCCTTAGGATGGAGGTTTTATTAGAGTGTCCTTCTCTTAGATGGAAGGCCTCACAGGGCTAAATGAGCTCCATCTGCCCGGGTTTGGAATCAGAGTTGTCCTTCTCCTAGGATGACTGCCAGAAGGCTAATGAGCTCATCCTACCCATACAAGGATTATAGGAACATGGGTATCATTCCCCACACTTTCCTGTGGGCAATGAGTTTAATGCTCCCTCTGCTGTCGGCACAGTTATCGCACCAGGGGCCACAGGAGACCCCAAGTGATTTTCAGACTGTGCCTGGGGTCTGCCTATATTCCTGACCTGTTTGAGGTGGTGAATAGAGTATCTAGTCTAAGCTAGTTAACTTCAGTATAGTGTCTAATATAACTTACTGTTATCTTAACAGTAAGTAGCCTATTTCTGCACTCACATGCCTTAAAAAAGCCTAAGTGATTTACCATTATTTTAATATAATAAATATTTAAGGCAAAGGAGGCTGCTACAGATACAAGCTATTTTGGGAGTGATGCTTGTTAAAAAGAAGATTTTTAGCTCCTTTGTCAGAAGACTTCAGGTTGCTCACCTCATCTTCAAATATCTTGGTCCATTGCCCACCACAGTTGTCAGTGACTGTTTATAGTTGACATTAAAAGGTATTGACTGTACTTTAAAATTAAACAAAAAAATAAATAAACAAATACACCTATAATATAGGCAGCACACTGATAATACGGCTTCTGCAACAAAGTTCTTCCTGATTTTTAAATGTTAAATGATTGCCAGAATGAGCATAAGGAACTTCAACACAGGGCTGAGAAGTATTGCTGCTGCTCAACTGGACGAACAGCTGTGGAGGAGCAAAAGATGGGGAAGGAGGAGGAAGAAGACAGCAAAGAGGAAGAGCCCCTAAAGGCCCAGGAAGCTAGGCTCCTGCAGCATACCTCCAGGGAGCACAGCAATGGGGAGCAGAGCCTGCTGGAATTAGCTTTAAGCAGGTAATATGGAAACAATTTGTTATTTTAAAAGGTGGTTTAATCAAGCAGGACTAAATCACTCTATTCTGCACTGGTGTGGTCTCACCTTCAGTACTGTGTGTAGTTTTGGGCACCACAATATAAAAAGTATATAAAGCTGTTGGAGAGCATCCAGAGGAAAGCCATACAGACAGATGGTGAAGGGCCTAGAGGGGAAGCGATATGAGTAACAGTTAAAGTCACTTGGTTTGTTCAGCCTGGAGAAGAGGAAACCAAGAGAAGATGTCATCACTGTCCACAGCTTCCTCATGAGGACAAGTGAAGGGGCAGGAGATGATGTCTTCTCTCTGGTGACCTGTGATAGGACCCAAGAGAATGGCATGAAGCTCTGCCTGAGTAGGTTTAGGAAAAGGATCTTCACCCAGAGGGTGGTGGAGCACTGGAAGAGGCTTCCCAGGGAAGTAGTCAAGTTGCCAAGGCTGACAGAATTCAAGAAGCATCTGGACAATTCTCTTAGACACATGGTGTGATTTTGAGGATTGTCCCATGCATAGACAAGAGTTGGACTTGTGGATCCCTTCTAATTCAGGACATTTGATGATTCTGTGATTCCCCTGATAAAACTGTATTTATTTAACACGGTGAGTTTTTTCTGTCAATGTTCTTCTCTGCTTGTGCCCAGAAATAGATGCTAAGTTGCAAAAGGTATACATTCAGCATTTGAAATACACCCAATTTGTGCTTGCAAGATCTGGGACTGATTCTGTCGGTTATGTTTTTGGTTTAAAGTTAAGGCAGGACAAAGTACCTCCAATCTACCTCCAGACACCATGTTCCAAATTTGGTGTCCAGGATTATTACATTGCAGCATGTGACTGCTGAAATGACTGCTGTTGGTTGTCCCTAGGGATGTGGCACCTGGAGTCAACCCAAAGACAGAGCATACCAAAAGTGGTCCCAAAGGTGCTCAGGCTATACATGCACAAACCAAAAATTCTGCATTTATATATAGCTGTCTTTATGGAAAAAACCCCACAAGATATGCATACAGATTATGATTTAAAATATTAAGTATGTCTTTCAAAAGCAGGCCACAATTTGGAAAGCAATGCTAAGAGATTGACATGCATCATTCCTACATAAAATTGTACAGTAAAAAGTCCTTGTGCTGGTTTAAGGTATTTTCTTCAATGGCGCAAGGAATATTTTTAGTATTTAAAATCAAGTAGGATTAAATAGTACATGAACTGAAAAAGAAATATGAAAAATTGTCCCTTAATACAGATGTATCTTTTTAAAACATCCTGAACTATCAGAGAGGGTGAGTTCTCTTTTCTTTAGGAATCACAACAGCAGAAGGGTAGAAGAATGGCTTTAACCTTGAATTTCATGACACTTTTTTAATGTCAGACACTGGCTGTTATTTTAATTGTATATTCCAGTTTATTTAGCAAATAAAGCTTAGTTTAGTTACTGAAATAAAAAAGCGAGGACATATGGACCATGAGGAGCCTGATCAGTGAGATATTCTGCATAAACATAAACTAATAGAGTAGATGATCTTCACAAAACCAATGTTTTTTATATAGCAGTGAGACAAGGAAGAATTAAAAGCAGTTGTTTGCTAGGGGGGTTGACTTATTAGTTTTTATTATTGAATAGATAATTCATTATCAGCACGTGTTTTAGTCAAATTATAAAACCTTTTCCATTTTTGTTAGGTCAATGGCTGAGATATGATTCCATGCCTAGAAATAAATAATTAGATGATTTAGGAGCTGCGTTTCCTTAGACTTTTAATGGTTGCTGTTGTATACCACATTTCCTCTGACACTGATGTGATTATTGCTGTCATATGTATTGTTATGCTAAACAATGTATATCATGTATTTTGTTATTTGCATTTCTTATTTCACAGTGCTTTGCAAAGTAGCGACTCAGACTTTGACTTCAGGAAAATATATTTATCGTACTTTGTACATACTGTGGTTTAAGGATCATGACAGGCTGTACCAAAAAGGTAAAAGGTCAGTAGTTGGCATTAGCTCTTAATCTGGTATACAAGAGGGGTCAAAGTATTGCTATCAATGAAAACCACACTGCTGCTATCGATTATACAGTTCAAGACTTTAGATGGTTCCTTTCAGGCAAAGTGTATCCCTAAAGGCCTTCCAGAATTAAATAATATGATTACACAGATGAATGATGGCAGAGACAGAGCCAAACTCAGATTTTTAGTCAATGATCTGACGTTTGAAGGGAAGAACTGGTGCAGCAAACATTTAAAGCAAAACTACTCCATGGGACAGATGCATCAATGGGAGGGATCCCCACACAGAGTGCAGACAGAAACCACCTAAAGAAACTAATGGAGAAGTGGCAATCGTAAATGAAAATGTTGATGAAGCAGCACAGATGCAATATTTTTAGACCCTTGTAAAGAGCTTGTTTCAGCTTTTACCAGTAGAGCTTACAATGTTGTACATCTGTCAGTGGAAACATTACTACAGATCAGCTGTGCAAACTCTTCTCCTGGTGCAGATGCCATAGTGCAGTTAAATGGCATCAGCTCAGTGTCAGATACCATGAATCAGTATCTATGAAATCCCTGTTTCACTATAAATCTTCTTTATCCCCAAAAGCAGCTTTTGGTAATGTTGGGCCAGTTTGTTGGTTTTCATGCTTCTGGTGGCAAGTACAGAGCTTTTGATGAGACACATGGCTGCTGGATCATCTTGCTTGGGCTATAAGTATTTTCTACATGTTAGAGAGTTTTATGACATTTCACCCTCGAAACTGCAATTATTTGTGTGCTACAGTTTGTAAAAGAAACAATAAAATAAGAAAAGATGGAAAACATGATTTGCAGAATCATTTTTTCCTTTCTGCACTGGGGTATCCTCAAAATTTTAAAAAATTGTTCACCCACACAGAGAGATTTTTAGCAGATTCAGAAGCGCAAGTGGAGTCATATTTAGGGCGCCTATCTGTGATGTAGGAGACTGAAAATAAACATTCTGACTGTCACTGTCTTGGCTATTCTGCTCTGAGTGGGACTCCCTTTTGCTTTGATTACCACAGTTTAGTGGTGCTGTGTTCAGTGTGTGTTCATCTATGAGGTAAACTCAGGCACATTTAGAGAGGGCAGTTTGACTTCACAATACTTGCCATGTAATGTTGTTGGTGTGGAGGGCTCAAGTGCGAAAGCATAACCAGGACTATGACGAGTCTGTTCACGCTTCTGCTTGTATTAGGGATTAGAACAAACTCAGGTAATTTCTCCTGACATGTTCGAGCTTTGTCTTATGATGTTTTATATACTCAAATACATCCAATAAACTGTAAATTTGGGTTTGAAACTGTGTGTAAATTATAGAATAGCTGTACTCATTTTGATCAGGAGTTCCACCTTTGGCATTGGTATGTTTATGTTCCTTCAGTAAGTCTTAAGATAAACAGTTTCCAGAGAAAAAGTCTTGTCCATAATGATGGACAAGACATTAATTGATAATGGCATCTTTACTTTCCAGATACATTTATGTTATCTTGAAATATTTGAAAGCAGCCCCTGGGCTATTTTGTACACTACACTTGTTGATAGTGGCTCAGGAGGAAAGATCTATCAATAGCCAAAGAGCAGCAAAAGTGCCAACCATGCACCTCCTTCATTTGCAGTGTTCTGGCACTACATCAAGACACACTGGAGGAATTCATATCTGGCAAGGCTTGCCCAGTTTCTGGTCCTTTGGTGCCAGATGACATAAAAAAGCTGGATCAGAAGGGGCAAAATGATCTATTTGTAAATGGACAACATTTCTAGACCTCATTATTTATGTGAAAGGGACAAGGATTTATTCTAGGTGGAGCCAGAAGTGCTGCCTGCAGTCAAGTGAGTTTGATGCTTCCCTTTAGACTACCATGTTTTCAGTTGCTTAGAACTATGTCAAAACATTAATGCATTGGTATAAACCTTTCCCTTAAGAATTGTCTCCTTCAGATTCACCTTTTCCTCCCCTCCAGAAGAACTGCAATACTAGATCAGTTATTTCTGAGAGAAACTTCTTCCACCACATTTTAGAAAAATAACCTTCATTTGGTTGTGAATCTGAGAAACAATAATTTCAAAGATGATGGAGAGTATGAAAGGAGGAGTGTCTGTATCTAAATAGTATGAACTGACATTAAATGTGCGGAGCTGAGAGCCAGGGCATCTGAAGATGATGAGAGTAGGATAATAATACTGGGATGATGAAGAAGGGGAAAACAGAGGTGTGGCACAGTGACAAACAGGAGAAAATACAACTCCAATTGGAGATCAGGCTTGGTAGACAAGCAGAAATGTCTCAGCCCTAAGGAAGTGTGCCCTCCAAAATGTAAAAGAGAATCCAGATTTCTTTAACCTTAACAGATTTCTCTTCCCAGCAATATTTGTTGAATAATGAGGCATCTGTTAAAGCACTTACTAGGGAAGAGGACCAGAGACTCACACAGGAACTCTCATTGGTAATGGGTTGTGTCTACCCATTGCACTAGTAGGTGATGAGACAGATGGGTAGGTTGAAAACTGGCTTTCTTGTTGGTAGAATCATAAAGATTAGAAAAGGCCTGTAAGATCAAGTCCAACTGATCACAAGTACTGATGTCAGTATGATGCCATATGACAAAAAATTTCTATTGCCTTACAAAGAAATACCTAGAATACACCTAAACCCTAGCTTTATAAAGCCAGACATTTCAAAAGCTGGGAAATACCCAAGATTAGTTATGCAATCTTAATTGATCAAATAAACTTCTACATTATGATACAGCTATTAATGGTGCAGTTTTGCACTATGTTTCCATGAGGTTGTGTCTCATGCAATGCACTAGCGTGCTTGACTCCCAAAGAAGAGATCGGCTTAGATGTCCAAAAGGTAAGGATATCCTAAAGGTGCCCTAAAGGCAGTTCTTCATCTAATACACAAGAAGTCATGATGCAGAAAATCTTGGCAGCACCCAGCATTCTGTGATGGATTCTAAAAAATCAGAGACCTTTAGTGTGCCAGATAGCCCTACTCTAGGGAGGTTGAGATTTATGTTATTAAGGATCCTGCCTTCTTCAAAATGGTTCGTGTGGTGAATGAGATGAGGAAATGAATAAGAAAAAAAAAGATTGTTTGAAAAATAAGGCAACTGATCCAAATAATGTAATTCTTTTTCTGTCAGTCTTGCATCCTTCAGATCCAGGACATTGACTATATCACTTAACTCAGATTTTATACCTCTGGCTACTCCTTGGGTTTTTCTCATTCTGTGACGCTTAGGCTGGAAGTCTGGTGCTGTGCTGGCAGAAGTGCTCCAAGGTAAGTGAAGGGGACTACCAGTTCTGACAGCAGGAAGTGACACTCTGTGACATACATTCCAAAACATTAAGTTGTAGACATCTCAAATTGGGCATCCAAAAGAATGGATTGTTTTCAGCTTTGGTCTTTGCACTTTATTTTTGTGTAAGTTGCAAAAAGGTTCACACGCTTAACTTGCAGAGGTTTTTGTAAAACACTAAACATTTATGATGATGTAGATACAGAAAACTCATGAGGTAATTCTGTCTTCATATCTGGGTCTGAATAGTATGCAGTCAATAAGGCCTAAGGCCACCCACTGAACAATAGCAATAAGGACTACATTGGATCACTGCTCATTAAGTGAGCATCCATCCATCTACTGCACAGAAAGAGGTAGAGGTCCCAGAGAAAAAATACGGTGATGTTCTGTAATCAAAGCCTTTATCATAATGTACTCAAGAAAGTGGAATTATCATAACATGCATTGCCTTAATAATTCCAGTTTTTCTCATATTCAAGAGTTTATCTATTCAAAAGAGGAACATCCTTTTACCATTATTGTACATGCATGCTGAACAACAAAAATAATCAAATACAATCCAATCTGAGATACACTGCAGGAGGTGGTTGTTTACTATTGGTGGCTTGACTATTTGATACTAAGCTAAGGAAAAATGCTTTTTATTCTTGTGAATAGGTGCACAAGGGTATGTCTGAAATTTTTAGAAAGGCAAATAGTTCTGACATCAGAGTTTGGGGATGAATAAAAGTTTAGTAAGATACATTCTGCTTTTTCTTTTTCTAAAAAAACCATCAAGCCTTAACGCTACAACTGCATATTAATTCACTTATTCACTGTGACAGGCAGGAGAACACAGATATGGTAATCTACCAGCCTGGTATCTGGTATGCACTGGGAGTCATGAAATTGATCTCGGCAGGCTGAATGCTGTGCAGCCACACATCATACAATGCTGTGATTACAGTAGGTAGGTGGTTGGGGTAACAGTGAATTTCAGGTATGCAGGAGTCCACTGTAATGCGTGGTATGATTTGCAGGATTTTGTTAAGACACATCCTGTAATTGTATGCTTGGTATGATGTCTGACTGGCTTCCCTTTGTGTCGTTGACAACACAGACCCCTTAGGAAAATCATGTCCTTTCTGCAAATTTTTTTTTGAGAAACCACTTTAAGAAAGATAAATTCATCAGAGATGTTCACTTTGTGCACACTCCATTTCTGCAAAAGAAATCAAAGCAATTTACACAAGTCACATTTTTATTGCATGAAACATCTACATAACAAAAGTCAGTCCTAAGGGGACAATTTACAACCTCACAACTACCTTCAACGCAAACCAAAATATTTTCAGTATCCTACATAGGCAGTACTCCATTAGTAGAATTTTGGCTGAATAGTATTAATAAAATTCCTCAGGACCGTTAGCAGTATCATGCAGTGGTGTGCTCTTCCTCTCATTTGGTTATACCTTGTTCCTTTCAGCTGTTTGTGAATCCATCTGTATGGAATGCTCATTACTCCTTGCTATTACACTGTATGTAGTTTAAAAGATGTGTTACTTATGATGAAAATCATATGCACAACTTCATAAGTGGTAAGAAGCCCTGCCAAGGAGTGCCTGCAGATGACTTGGTGGGACAGAGAAAGCTGAACCCTTGGTAGAATCATTCCCAATGTTACCATCTGGTGACCCATATCACATTTTGCACAAAATATTCCCCATATGGATCTACTTCGAGGGGGTAGTGCCACTTCCACTCTTGCCACTTGAAGGCATGGGGTGCAGACTAGGCTCTATATCCATAAATCTAGTCCAAAAGTGTCAGATCAGCATTTTCTGTACTTGGCTATAAGCTGCTTGGACAAAAACTAAGTAAAAAGGATAGGCAGGTCTATTTCCTTGTAAAAGAAATCTTTCAAACCAGCCTTTAGGTTGATTATGTCTTTCAGATAGATGGGAATCTTCTGTAGTACGTGGGGCCTGATGGCTTAGACAACTGGATCTTCATTCAGTTGTGTATTGCAACAGTTATCCTTCACACTTAGAAGAGGAAAGGTTTAGAGTCCTATTTTTGAAGATGCAAATAGGCAAGTTAAGCATGCACATGTGCAAGGCATCTACTTGTTTCTTTAAGCTACTTTCACAATGATGTCACAAGCTGTATTAGGTCTCACTAGGTTGTCCAAATAGTAGCTGCTTTTTCTTTTTCTTCAACAGACTGTTCAGGAAGGATTTTTGTGAAAGGAGAGTCCCATAATCAGTTAGTTTTGAGGTCAGTTATAACTGACAAAAGCTTAGCCCAGTATTCTAAAATCCAAAATTATGAAGAAGTGGTTCAGGTTAACATCAAAAACAGCTCTGCTAGGAAAATGAAGTGTTTTCTATGGTCCCAGATTTGGCTTGCTTATCGTAGCAACTTTCTAATTACTAATTGTGCATATCTTAATAAGTGTCCTGGTTTGACCAGAAACTAAGGTCAAAAGAACAATCTTTTGAGAGGATTTTGCTACAATACCCCCTCTTCCCAAAACGGGAACAGCAGTAAACAAAAAAAACCAAAACCACTAGGTACACAGACAGTGAATTTCTAAGAATAGCTTTATCTAAATTTAAATGGTACAACAATATGAAAGAGACAAGCAATAAAGAAAGATAAGGTGGTTAGTTCAAAGATGGCTTTTGGCCCCTTCTCCCTTCTAATCACTCAATGTCTGTCCTGCCGGCACAATATCGGCAGGTTTCAAATCAAAACACCTCCTCCCTTCTTCCAATCAATCACCTCCCCTCCCCCTTACTATCATTCCGGGATAGGAGTTGTACAAATTACCGGAGGAATTTCAAAAATGCCAGAGGCCCTTTTTCTGTAAAGGGAGAAAAAGGCTGAGCCGAGAGAAGCAGGAACATCAAGCAGCAAGGCAGGAACAGGAAACAGCAAACAGGAAGAGGAAATCTCAATTCTCTCCTTAAATACACAAAATTACATCATTCCTCTGCGCAGTCCGTGATTTGCTGCTTTCCTGTCTCTCTTGAATGATGTCTCAGGGTTACAGTTCTTGACCCCCCCGTCCAGAGACGCTGCGATGATGATTTACAGCTGCACATGCGCGGGGTTTCGATTCTCTCTATTCCTTATCAGTTCCTCGGCTCCTCCCGGCAAATTCTTTCGGGGGGGAAAGAGTTCAGCTACTGAGTCTCTCTTCCTTTAAAGAAACAGTGTCCATATCCAAATCCAAAAGTTCAAAAGGGAACATGACGTACACTGTTAAATTTTAATCACTCCAGGACAATAAGATAAACTACTCTCTTTCAACTATAAGCAAATAAAGCTGTTGACTTTTAAAATATCACTAGATTGTAGATTTAGCATCATGTTGTGATTAGTATGGCATTTCATACTTTTCCCAGAGCTATTGTCTGACATTGTCAGCAGATATCACTGGAACGGCTTACAAGTCATACTTGAAAGGTTATTTTTGTAAAAGTTGTGAACTTTCAAAATTAAACACAAATGAAAATTTAGCATAAATGTACTATCCTAGCTGCTCCATGCTGGCAGAGTCCAGATTCATCTAGGATGGGATGTTATATATGTTGGGAGCTATTTCTTCTGAAGGTTTAGCACAGCACACCTCTGGTAGACTGGGACATGCTTATTGGAAACTTATCTTCTCTGATGAAATATTTGAAAAGGTGCATAGCAAGACATAAAGGTCTGGCCAATGACTGGAAAAAAAAAAGAATCATCTCTTTCTGGCCAAAGAAAGGACTACAGCCTCCTCTCCTGTAAATAGGTGTGTGCAGCAGGGGAATGCTGAGTCAGCTGTAAGGAGTTAATCAGCCTTTCATCATCTTGGCTCAGTAAAAATGGAATTGTACTGTGGGGATCTGTGATGGAGTTCAGTAACAAAGAATTATTCTAGAAAATCACTAAAATTGAAGGTGGAAAGGAATTTATTCCCATTTTCCTCCAGATGCAGACTAGAGAGTACCTTCCTAATTTCTTTGACTTCAGATTTGATTGAAACAAGTCATGCATTCTAAGACTGTTTCCCACCCACTGGCTTCTCTAGGCATTTGAAAATCTGGACACTTTATGTGGATGTTTGAATAGGTTCCAAGCTCATTCAAACATCTGACTCTCTAATTCTCTACCTCGTTCTATATATTTAGTTTGGCATTTAGACTTCTTCACCTTCAATTTCCTATCCTTCAAAACAACATATAAAAAGCTCCAGCAAAGACACAACATATAAAATTCTTTCCTGGTCCAGTGTCTAATGAAAGGAATTAATAAAAAAATTAAGCTTTAAGATTCAGAACCTCAAAAGTAAGGTGTGGATAAAAACCTTAAGGTTAAGTGAGAAATCCTTTAAAATTGAGGTACCTTAAATGACTCCAGTGGACCTCGGCTAATTTACACCAACAGAGGATCTGACTTGAAATAATTCCATGTCTTATCTGAAATTGTTCAGCTCTGGAAATATTGGAGTGGAACTCTTACAAGCAGCAGCATTATTATGAGATTTCCAGTACCTCTCTCTTCAAGTCGTGCTGTTCTGAAGGAAAATATGCATGCCAGGACTGGGTAATAACTCTGACAGATTCCCCTATTCATAGCACTGAGAGCTGCAGCTGGGCTGGGTACAACGAGAATCCTTGTGATCTCCTGCCCCAGTGAATTCCCCACCACATGTAGCAAAAAGCCAACCTCTCCCAGAATACTAAATCCACTGAAGCAGAACCTCTGCAACAATTTATAGCAGGTTTCTAGGTGCTTAGCAGCCATAGTGCTTTTCTTGTTTATGGCCCATAGTTTCCTCAGCCATACTCTGTAATTTCCTTACTGAGGTCTTACTCTCAGGTCTGCATATATTTACATGTTTTACTCTGTAAGCTTTTAAGCAGCAAATTATACAAAATAGAGGTGAGACCTCTGCTAGTTGAGTCTTCCTTTTATTGTTTCCATTGTAGTTGCATCTGGAAAATAAATAAGAACTTGAATTGGCATAAAATAAATGACAGTTCAGATGCTATAGGTTCATGTTTATGACATGATTGGCCCACAACCACTGTAGCTATTTTGCAGTCTGCAAGATGTCCTTGATTTGCTCTTCCACCAGTATGATAACAAGCATATATAATCTTTGCATACACTGCTAACAGGTTTCTAGTCTCTGCCTGATTTTATGCATTCAGCTTTTATTTTGTTCTTTGCAGAACTCTCTCAGCTCTCTTAAATAATACTTATATTTTCATCTATACTATTTTCATCTTTCAACCTAAGTTAGATGAAAGTTAGAGAAAATATGATAAATCAAGTCACTTGTGAAATCACAGAATTAAAATCTTCCTTCATAAAAGGGATGTAATTTTTCTTCCAACCATATGCAAATGACAATAACCTCAAATTACCTTAGATATTTTCTATAAGTACCAACTTCTTCTCCTGTCTTTTCAGAATAACGGCACAAAAGGACCATGTAATGATGGTAGCAACAGTGGGACTTTGTATGCATCCATGCCAACCCTGTTAGATTTCTCATCTGCTTTTGACATGTCGGTCATGAGACTTTTTTTTTCTATCTTTTTTATAGATCTCACAGAAATAGTCTTGTTGTCTGTGGCATGACTCCATTCCTTCCCTGCTGAGCATATATTGGAGTCTGATGGAGAAACTTGGTAGCTTTTTCCCCTCAAGGCCCATCATATAGACTTTCAAGGGCTCTCATCTTTTTTTTCCACCCTCTTGCTAGAAAGAACAGACAGCTAAAATTTCAGTCTGTTGATGGCCCCATATTTACAACTCTATAGCACCTGACCTTGCTAGAGCTACTGAATGTACAAGTTGCTTTTCTAAAGGGGGGAGGCATGAATAAGAGATGACTGGAGTTCAGAAGAAAAAGTCTGAGGCAAGATAAACAAAATGGGAAACCAACAGCAATTTGATAATGGGAACAATGATCTGTTAGTCCACGTGCAAGCCGAACCATTGGATTCTCAGTAGCTGAGCCATAAATAGCATCCTTGTCCAGAGATTATTTCTTTTCCTTCACCTTATCTGAGTGATGGCATCCATTTATTCCTGGTGTCTATATGGTTACTCACTCTGTGCTTTTGCTTGTTTCTGCAGCACACCATATACTGAGACACTCAGTATCTTGGGCAAAGAGGCTAGAGAGGGGTCTGGAGTGCAAGTCTTGTGAGGAGCAACTGAGGGAACTGGGGTTGGTTAGTCTGGAGAAGAGGAGGCTCAGGGGAGACCTTATCTCTCTCTACAACTCCCTGAAAGGAGGTTGGAGTGAGATGGGGATAGGTCTCTTCTCCATGGTTAACAGTGAGAGGACATGAGGAAATCGCCTCAAGTTACATGAGGGGAGGTTTAGATTAGGTATAAGGAGAAATTGCCTCACTGAAAGGGTTGTTAAGTCTTGGCCCAGGCTTCTGAGGGAGGTGGTGGACTCACCATCCCTGGAGGGGTTTAAGAAACCTTTAGATGCTCTATTTAGGGACATGGTTTAGTGGCATGGTGGTGATAGGCATGGTTGGACTTTGTGATCTCAGAGGTCTTTTCCGGCCTTTATGATTCTGTGATTCTGTGAAGCAGCAGCCTACAAAATGCTGTAGCTCACAATACCTCTAAGAACAACCCTGTGCCTAATTTTCTCTGAACTACAGTGGCTTCTTGGTTTAAAGCTACTACTTCAAAATCAGTTTTGATCTGTGGGATGAAATAGTCAGACATAGAATGAAGTGTCAAAATCCAATTGAAATTCAGTAAGTTAAGACTTTTTTGCTGCTTTACTCTTTCCAATTCATCTGAAGACCTCAACCAGAAGACCTTAAATAAGGACCAGGCTATATGGTTTAATATTCAGGATAGATAGTGACTATTTCTTTTCCTAGAGCAATCTTAGCAAACTGAGAATGAAGACTGTAGAATTATCATCATTTACTGACAATCTACTTTCATTTTCTGAAAATTCCCAAGTAGTTAGAGTTCTATCTCTGTGCAATAATTAAGGAGGGTAAAAGTTATTTTGTTCTTTTGATTAAAAATTGAATTTACTTTGTATCAATGTAAAAGCAGGAAATGTAATAGCAAATTAGTTTTTGTTCTTTCCATCTGCATTCAAAATTAATACTTAGCACAGATTTTCTACTTCATTTTCAGATAATCAGAATACACAAAGCTAGTAAGATTGTATCACCACTTCTTCTCTCAAATAAATTTTTATAATTACATGAAAAATGAATCTATATTAACCTTCAAAAGCTACTGTTCTTAGGTGGATGGCACCAGAAACTTGAGCATTCACATAGTAGCATTATGATTGGCTTCAGAGCACATATCACGAATATGTTGAGATTTTGAGGCACTTCAGGTAGTGGATTAGTTTAAGCATTCATAGTGCTGGGAAGCTAGTGAGTTAGATTTTATGCAAGCATTAAAAGATGAAAAAAAACATAATGAGCATTGGTAACTGGCAAGCATGCTGTCTTTGGGCTGTCATCCAAAGAACATGTAGTTTCAGTAAACAAGAAGTGGAATGGCGCTTTGGTGTCCAAGAGGAAAATAATAGGATGAAGATGTGTCTGGATGAGATTCACTATAAGTCTTGGACATTATATATATTTTATATATATATTATAGATAGATTAGATTAGATTTGATTAGATTGATTGATCTAAGCGTACAGAAGAAGACATTAGGATCATATTTGTCTTTATTGCTAAGCTTTACGTTCCTGAGGTTGAATAGAGTTCTTAGAGGGAGCGATAGCTTCATACAGCATTAGAGGGTTGAGATTTTAGCCTCACAAAACTCAGAAAAGACTTGACTTTGAAGTAGAGGTAGTCAGGAAGTTAAGAGTCAAGTAATGATTTCACTTTTCAAAATGGTGGTAAAGAAAGGAGATACAAAAAGTTGCTGGCAATTTTTATAATTGCTGCAAACAGAAGTTGAGTGTTTAAAATTATAATAAACCTGAGCAAGTCAGTTCCATAGGAAAAGAAGGCGGCTGTTTCTATACTGATTCTTAAAATGTCAAAATTTAGCCCTTTCCTTGGAAGTTGCTGTCTCTAAAGACTATGCATCATGGGCTTCCACTCACATCGATGAAGTCTCAAGGATACTTTATTTGCCTAAAATCTGCTTTGTCTATCACTTATAACTTGACCACTCCATTTCTTTAAAGAGTGCACTTATTTACTGCTTTAGAGAGTAGGTGTAGTACTTATCCTGTCATAGATATCTGAACTGGTTAAATTATGGCAGCTGTGGATAACATTTGTCAGTATTTTCTGACTCTTCTATAAGTATGTCAACAAAATTTGCATTTAAACAAGGCCTCCTCTCTTCCTTCCACTAGAGTAAATTAAAGGCATCATAATGACATAAAATATCAATGTGTTTTGGGAGAACAGCAAAATTACCAAGTCAGCTCATAATACAGATTCACAAACATTGATGAAGGCTGTGAGATTGGCTTTATAAAATATATTTTATGTTGACAGTGCCTTAATGAGAGACTCCAATGAAAATTTTGGCTTCAACCAAGGATATCCTTTTTTCTTTCTGTCAGAAGAGAGAAAACAATTTAGATCAACTTTGCACTAAGAAAAAGAGAATTTCTCACCTGTTTCATAATGATAAAAAATATATAAATACTGTAATGATTTTGAGGTACTTCTTGGCTATTTCTTTCTGTTTCTTGTAGAGCTGGAACTGGTGAATCAATACAAATAAGTAATGTTAGGTCATATCATGGAAAAAAGATTGTGATAATTTTTTATAATTAATATTGAAAACATGAAATGCATGCTTAGAAACTATGAGGAATTTGAAACTACTGAAGGTTAAAGTTATTTGTTTTCCAAAGATTAAAAGGATATTTAAGTATAAGCTTTCACAATGAGCATATCTTAATACTTCCCAGGCACAGTCTGAAAATCACTTGTGGTCTCCTGTGGCCCCTGGTGCGATAACTGTGCCGACAGCAGAGGGAGCATTAAACTCATTGCCCACGGGAAAGTGTGGGGAGTGATACCCATGTTCCTATAATCCTTGTATGGGTAGGATGAGCTCATTAGCCTTCTGGCAGTCATCCTAGGAGAAGGACAACTCTGATTCCAAACCCGGGCAGATGGAGCTCGTTTAGCCCTGGAAGGCCTTCCATCTAAGAGGTTAAACCTCCATCCTAAGGACTTGGCTGCCAGTGTCCAAGCTTGCTAGGCCCTGGCAGATGAACCTTAGGACTAAAGGGTGGGTCCAGCTCTGCGCATGCTGTGTCTCACCTAAAAAAAATCCACTGTGCAGGCTCGAGGGTGCTATCCGCTATCCTCTTTTTATCAGGGCGCTTGGAAAAGGCGCTGATGAGGAGCGCGGGTGGAGCTCTCCCTGGATCTTCGTTCGCGAAGCCTAGCCACGACGACAACGATCTTAATACTTCAACTGGAAATCTTTGGGATTTTTAAAAGATGAAAGTGCAATTCACTCATTCTGTTTCAGTTAACGTATTTTAACACCAAACACAGAATAGTTTCTCCTCCCCCCCCAAGATTGCAAGGTACCTTGCACGTTATTCCTCTGTAATTTGATTTAAAAGCAGTAAAAGAAACTCACTTGATTTACTGATTTTTCAGACATAATGTAATTAGTACAACTTTTTGCCATTTGAGTAACAATCTAAATGTCAACCTCTAGGAAAAGATTGACAGCAATTCCAGTCAAAGCCAAAACATTAGCCAAATTATTCTTGTCCTTAACTACTTACATCACACTCTTTGGAATACCAGAATAATGAATACAATGCATGAAACAGAACAAGTTTTGTCCTGTTGTACATTCTTGCCTGCTGAAATGAAAAAACCTTATGCCAGTGCAAAATACATTTGTGCAGGGTTGTTTCCAAGCCAATAGAGAGGCTCTATGTGAAGACAACTCTGATTTTCCAGAATTCATAAATGCCTCTTTGCAAAGTCATAAGTAATGTTGAACTGTATCAGATAATAAAACAAAAACTTCTTTAAGAGGATGCATTTCTGATCAAAATAATAAACACACTTTATAAAAATTTTGTTATTATAGAAGGGATTATTTACAATGGTGTATTATTTAAAGTCACCTTTGGTCTCCTGATATTATAATCAACTCTGTTTATTCCTTTAAGTTCCACTGACTATAAAAAAATTGTCCTCTCAGCTGGTTTTATCCAGTTATCAGTGTAGGGATTGCCAGAGACTTCAGTGGGAATCTAATCAAACCCCAAATGTGTGCCCAACTTGAATCTAAGGTGCAAAAGATTAGTTCATTCAGCTAAATCCTCTGGGATGTTGATTGTGTCTTAGCATGTGTTTGCACAGAACCCAGCACAAAATAGCATGACTGGAGTCTTTGTGTGATGAAAACTGAATGAGCACTCAATCAAGACCTTGCTTCTGAAACTTCACCCTACAGACAGAAATGACTCTGTGGTCTGTTTGCTGTCTCCTTTGCTCCTGGCACTTGGGTCCCATGTTAGCCAAGGCTTGCCTTTCTAAAAATGGTTGGTAAGATCTCAAATAATTATTTTACATTTTAATCTGCCGGCGGATAGCTATATTAAAGTGTACAACTCTGGTATACTAATGAAGACTAAAATTCAGTGTGGGTCCACTAGCAATTTTCATCCTTGTATATTTCTAAAACCTCTTCTATCACATTAGATTTAGACTTCATCCACATCTAAAGGTGTTGAAAAATAAGATGCAGGGTCTGTGGTTACATTTTTGTTAGGTAAAAATGAATTATTTTCTTCTACATCATTTATGTAAAACTGACAAAAATAAGATAACTAAAATTGGTGACTAATAATCCAGGCTGCTTATTAATCTTCTGTCTGTTGAAATTCCTACTTCAAATCCCTGTTGTGTGAGCAATTTGTAGCATGAATTCTTATGGGATGTAAGTAAAAAAAAAGAAAAAAGAAAAGGAAAGAGAAAAGAAAGCTCTTTCTTTCTGTTTATTTTGGAGAAAATGAAATGTTGATTTTTAAAGTCGCATTAAAAATCACATTAAAAACAGTTTTTGTCTTTACGTGTCTTTGGCAAAAAAAATTCTACCTCAAGAAATTTCTTTAACAAAGAGAACATTATTTCAGACTCTAACATTTCTGTCTGCCTATTATCATTAGTCATAAGCTAAGCCCTGCACTAAATGTCTAGTGAGCACAGATAATGTTCATTTTGTCTGGAAGACAGGTTGCCGCCTGTCAAGGAGAGATGGAATAAATGACAGGTTTGGACTCTGTGCCTTGCAGGCATATTAGGCTAAGAAATCGCCAACATGATGAAAAATTATTTTGTCAAAAATTTGTAGGTCACCCATCATTGTCTAATGTATTCTGTGATTAATTGCTAGCATAGATCAGCATTATGTCTTTCCAGTGAATCGCTTAATTGTTGCCTGCTTCATGCTCTTAATGTAATGACGAGGCATCTGGTCCTTTCACATGTGCTTTTAAATGCCAGCTTTTGCATCCAGGTTACGGGAACGGTAACATTAAACTTAAAAAACTAGTTGAAATTAAAACTTCTGGAAATGTCTCTGTTGTATCTTCTTCTTCTCTATCTCTTTTTTTTCTTCCCCTTCTTTTTTTTTATGACCGTGTGCACGGTAGGCTGACTGTTAGTGTTAATGTATGTAGATTTTATTTCTGATGAGTGATTATTTGACTGCTCATTTTACGAAGATTTATGGTGTGCTTTCTATCTCCTGACTGCAGTGCTACTCTTATCTTTAATAAAAGAGATGAGGACATTAATCAGCCTTTGTCAGGAGTCCTGACTAAGACATTAAATGTACTGTATGGGATAGGTAAACACGCTCCAGATCCTTCTCTACTCCAGTAGATCAGGCAAAAAAACACTCATTATATTTATCATAATTTCACATCTGCTGTTTTTGAAGCAATGTACCATGAGGCCATAAACTGTATTACAACTGTGCATAAATTCAACTGATTTGTGGCTGGAGTAACTAATTCCTAAAGTACGTTTTAGAAAAACAAGCAGTGAGCCCTGAAATTGCAATTCCATAAAGGCACTAAATTACTGACTGCAGAATCAAGAATTTGCTTCATGTGATTCTGCAGTGACCGTTTTATAAAAAGTGACAGTGTGCCTGTGATTGAGTCAATAAAATAAGGACGAGTGAGCCATACACTCAAACAAGATTAAAGAGAAAGAGAATGACAGAGGACAGACACATGGGATATAAATAGAGGAAAGTGTGATGTTTCCCCCTCCAAAAATGGCTTTAGGATGTAGCTATTAATAACAAGGATGTTAATTTGTAAGTACTCTTTTAATGATATGATAAAAATACAGATGCTTTTTACCTAAGTTTGTATCAGATACAGTACTTCTGTCAAGAGGGATGTATTTTTTATGGCAAAAGGGTTGTAACTCGTATCTTAAAATACCCCACATGTTTAAAATGACTAGATTCTCTGATCCGAAAATCACTAATAGTGCAAGCAAAATCAATGGTACTATACAAGCATCTAACTGTGGTAATCTGAAGAGCAGTCAGGACTGCACCTTTCAAACTGAATCTTTCCTAAATGGAAAAAAAATGTATTCTTAGGGAGTCCTGAGATGTGATATTTCATCACAGGTGAATGGAGATTCTTTTCCTGCTTATGTTTCAAAGCAAAAAAGCAACATGAGCAGCAAGATTGTGCCCACCTCACTCCACCCCCATGTTTTGCCTCTCCTGGTGGCAAAGCAAGAGAGGTCAAAAGACTCAAGAGCTGACAAAGTATGGGAAGTACTGTTCCAAGTACTATCAATTCTCAACATTTTTGGTGTTCATTTTTGGTCAGGCCAAAGTAAAAAAGTATTAGAATTTCAGATAATGGTGACACATATAGCATTTTCCTTTCAGTGATATCCAAAAGCTGACATACAATGCACATGAACAAAAAATTATTTCTCTTGTAGTATTTATAAATGAAAATAATTTCAATCTCTGAAAGAACTAGCCTTCATTGCTCTCATCTTATAGGTAGATGTATAAAAAACAAAACTGTGATATGAGATACTTTAAAACATCTTCCTCTTAGGAGTTAATGCCTGTCCATAGTATGTTAACAGTGTGTGTTGGTGGAAATATACATTATGTTCACTTTGGAAAAGGAGAGTAATATAATACCCTCTGGTGTTGTTAATAAATGTTTGTATAGCTTAGTTTTAGTACTGTTCTTGACCGCAGTCTGCTAAAGCTTGGTCCACTCGTCGTTATAAATCTTCAGGGATTATGCTGAATATTTTTTACATTGTCCGTGAGACCACAATAAAAAAGTGTTTGCTTGATGCCAATGTAAAATTTCTATCTAATAGCATCAATCTGTGCATCACTGAGTGTTTCTTTTCCTGACCTTATTACTTTACTGAAATTAAGCCTGAAACAATCTGATGTCAGATACTGTATATCTACTTTTATTGCTAGCCTTGCTGGGCCTCTCCACATTGCTAGTGCTGCATCTCATTTTAGATAGGTTGAACCACATATACATTCTCCAGTTTATTGAAAGCCTGATAGATTGTTTTCCACATTCCATAATGGCAGGCCAGTCCTTTTCATGAATGTTGGAGAACAAATGTAAATTCACATGTATACAGCTGACCAAAATTCATGCATTTTTTTCTTGGCTTTACGAATAAATCCAGCATATCACTAGATATGAGTAAGAATAGTACAGTGAAGTTGGCTTCAGTTCAGCTTTTCTGATTCAGTGGCACTTTCAAAAGTATTTAAAGACTCTGTAAAAGTTGATTATTGTGATAGATTCAAAAAGATCAACTCAGACAACAGAACCACACTGGAATGAATGGTAAGGATTGAATAAAATGCAAACTACCTTCAAATTGAGGCAAGATTTGCCATCTATCCACCCCCCACCTCCTTTCTCTCTCTCCATTACCATATAAACTTAGCAGCTTCCTGCTGAGTTCCACTGCAGTCAAATAAAATTCAATGATAAAAATCACTCAATAGCCCCATTAAAACACAACTAAAACTATTTGTAGGGTCATGTCTAGGGATTAATATATTTAGAAGTTGTCCAACATTTATATAGCTTTTCCTCAGGCACAGTCTGAAAATCACTTGGGGTCTTCTGTGGCCCCTGGTGCGATAACTGTGCCAACAGCAGAGGGAGCATTAAACTCATTGCCCACGGGAAAGTGTGGGGAGTGATACCCATGTTCCTATAATCCTTGTATGGGTAGGATGAGCTCATTAGCCTTCTGGCAGTCATCCTAGGAGAAGGACAACTCTGATTCCAAACCCGGGCAGATGGAGCTTGTTTAGCCCTGTAAGGCCTTCCATCTAAGAGAAGAACACTCTAATAAAACCTCCATCCTAAGGACTTGGCTGCCAGCGTCCAAGCTTGCTAGGCCCTGGCAGATGAACCTTAGGACTAAAGGGTGGGTCCAGCTCTGCGCATGCTGTGTCTCACCTAAAAAAAATCCACTGTGCAGGCTCGAGGGTGCTATCCGCTATCCTCTTTTTCTCAGAGCGCTTGGAAAAGGCGCTGATGAGGAGCATGGGTGGAGCCCTCCCTGGATCTTCATTCGCGAAGCCTAGCCATACATACATACATATAGCTTTTCCTCATGTTGAGCCTGATCCTTTGAAAAATAGTCAAGACTCAGGCAGCATGAGAGGAAAAGGTTTTTCCCTAGCAATCTAACCTTTCCTATTCCATATCGTTTCTGTACCAAAACCATGATCCACACTGAGTGTGTTGATCTAAAGTGAGGCTGATGAATCAGAGGACAATGTCTCTCCAGCCATGGCAAATACAGGTTGACCAGGCACAAGTGACTCAAGCCTAGGCTGCTTTCCTAGTTTATAACCCTGTAGGTGATTAACCAAACTGCTTTAAATGCTATACTAGGTGGGTCTATTTACTTCCACTCATGTGGTGTGCGAATGCCTACCAATGCTATGCAGGGCATACCTAGAGGAGACCTGTTTTTTAAGGGGATTTAGCTTTCAGAAATACTGCAAAATCCCCTGGTCATGCTGGCATTAGGAAGCAGGCTGGGAACTGTCAGGGTGTGATGTGACTTTACTGCAAGCAGCCAGCTCTGTTAGCTGCATTGCTGGGAGCTGGGTCAGGACCTTTCTTAAACGAGGGCAGGGGAAGATCCTGGTTTTAAAAAATGGCTGCTGCTCACTTGTTTGTTCAGCCAAGAGCATTTGATTGCTGAAAAGATCCACCCACGTTCCCTTCAAACACACGTTCTTTCTCATGAGGCTTCTGTGGTAGCAAAGCCAGGAAGCGTCAGGGTCAGGGGAGGTGTGAACACTAGCTGAGCCAACTGCGTTTGACGCAACATATACTACCCCTGCCTGCTGAGGCAGCATGGACACCTGCTCTGGAGGCCAATTTCTTTACCTAGCTACTCAAGCGCTCTTTGACCCTCTGCAGGACTTCTCTCACTGTGGCATATACTGGAAAATATAAAAGAGTGCCTGTTTCAAATGAATGCTCTCTGTAGTTTTGTCATTTTGCAAAAGCTTCTTTTTCCTGTTTCCTTACACACCTAATTCTTCAGGCTGTTCCCAAGGGAGCAGAATAGTAGAATGAAAAAGAAGTGTTTACTGATAAAAATAAACAAAACATACTTATTCATATGAAATAATGCAATCTCTAGAATACTATGTTGTGTATCAGCAAAATACATGCCTCAGATTTTTAACTCTGTACTTCAAGTACAAAACCCCACATTCTTCTAAACAAAGGTGCTTTTCCCAACTCTATGTTTACCTTTATTGATTTTTGTTTCTCTCTAAATGCAACAAAACATTGTATTTTCTTCTCCTTGAAAATCTGGCATGATATGAAAAGGAAGAGGGAATGTAATGGCACCAGACTATTAGAGGAGATGGACTTGTTTGCAGCAAGGGGCAACTGGACTCTACTGTGGGCATTTTCTTTTAGCATGCTGTGCTGCTGTTCCTGAATCCTGAGCTAGCGGTAGAATAAAAATGCTACATGAGCGACCACTTACTGGTAAATAATGAATTCACATAAAATCTTGGCCCCAAACAGCTATCTTACCTGGCTTTCTTACCTTCTGCATCTGCAGAAAGAGGGAATTTACAGGAGCTAGAATATAGGGGCTTCCCCACACAGCGACTACATAAGACTGTAGAAGTCCATCTAGGAATTTATCTTTTTTTAAATTCATTATTATTTATTATTTTTTTATTTATTTATTTTTTTGGTAATTATTCACAAGAACACAACTTTTTAACATCAGTATATAGATTTCTATTTACAAAACGCAGTAAATACATTCAGTTCAACATGCCAAAAGACCTTCTAAGTGAAATGGAATTTGACTACTCTCAGTCATGTGCTAGATTTGCCTCATGCCTAATCTATATTTCATGAAAAAAATCTGGTTAATGCTGTTATTTACATTTAGATATGTATAGGTGTGTAACTTAAAAGGAGACTGTGTGATAATGACCTGTAAGTTAATTTATCCACAGCTGACTGTGTTTTGGGAAATCTAAACATCGATGCACACAGAGCCACTGGAACAAAGGGAGACCCAACAGTAAAATATTCAGATCTTTGTACGAGACTTTACTTTAAAAGTACTTTCATCTCCTTGCAATTTTCATTATGTCATCTCAAGCCTATTTCATTCATGGAAGTATAGTGCTGAAGGAAGTGAGACCCAAAGCCTAAAGATTTAATCAGTTATTAATTAGCATGTTGTACCAGTAGCTGTTGTGAAATGGAATGTAGCATATTCATAACTGTAAATAGTTGATTAAATTTACAGTGTAACATTAGGTATTTGGATATTTCTGTCACACTGTTCGCTGCTATGCTGACTGCAAAATATAATAACTTCTAAGCAGTGTGTAAAACAAAGTGCTCAATTCACTTTATTAAAATATCCAATAATAATTGATTTAAAGGCAATAAAAAGTGTTCATTAGAGGGTTTATATTCAAGAAATATTGAAAGTATACCTAAAACTGTCACTTTTATTGTGAATGAACAGGATAATATAATTTGAAAAGAGTGTGATCATACTAAAGATTTGTCCTGCAGCATTATCTGATAGCTCGTAAAGTGCTGAAATTTAATATGATGCTTTCAGTCAGTTTAATTGAAATTTAATTGCCACTTTGGGCAGAAAGTTTAGATCTGATCAATAAAATATTAAAGATTTTGTGCTTTCTCTTGGAACAATTTCTTAGCCAATGCATCAAGGGTAACCTATGTTTTAGGAAATATTTGTTTGTTATAATTCATATAATGTTCAATATCATTTGCTAATCTGAATGTTTTAATGCACTGCATAGATAAATAGTGGAAATAATAAAGCTATAGTTGATCCATTTAATTACAACAAGATGAAAGAAATAACGGTCACCTTCAGATTCATGAGAAAGGCATTAATGTAAAAGAGCTATAAATATTTTGAAATGTCAAACCTCAGAAAGACAGAGTCCAACATGAGCTTAGCTGTAAATCAGGCACACAGAAGGACCTTGAAAAAAAGATGGTTCTTTGGTATTTTAGAAATAATTACTAATACAAAAAGGGTAATGATGAACCTATAAATTACATTAAAAAGGGCCATTAGAGGAGGATTAGTTTATAAAGCTGAGAGATGGTTCCTGAAAATTATCCCACTAGTTATTTCTTCTTTTCATTTCGTATTATTCACGATACCCAAAATTATCTGATTAATGATGAACTAATTGATTGCTACTTTGCAATTCAAATTCAATGGCCAGCTTCGAGTCTTTCTTTACTGTAATGTACAGCGTGCCTTCATTTGTACTCCTCTTTTTTGGTGGGAGTATGAAGAGGTTTATTCTAACTTGTTCTCTATAATGTGAAGGGGCAACTTCAGTCAAAGCGCTGCCTTTGCATTGCTGCAAAATTCATCTATGCTGTTGGCTCAGACCCCTATATGCCACTTCTATATGTCTGGAGAGACGCTGGTGCCTCTGCTCCTCTGTTCTAGACACTCCTACAGGACTTGGGGCAAGCACATGTATCTGGAGGTGCCTGAAATGCCACTCCCTCAGTTTTTCCCAGGTCTTCAGCAAAGCTTTTGAACCTAAAGCCCACAGAACGTCTTATCAAGAATGCAGTTTTCTGCATGAGACAATACCATATTCAATGACTGGTTGCCATTCATAAGACTTTTCATCCTTTCAGATAATGAGCACTGCTTCGAACAGCAATGCCTGAGTTCAGCTCTGATCTGTCAGGAGTAGAGTAAGAGGCTGGGGGAGGATCTGAGGAACAGAAAACCTTCTCATAGGCATATATTCTATGATGGCAATCCATTGCAACACACTGCTTGTTTGAATAAACTGTAATTTCCAGTATATGATTTTTCACTCAAGATGGATAAAGGCATGCATGGGGCAGAGAAGACCACTCAACAGCATAGAAAACAGCTGATTTATGTTGCTCTTGGTGACATAAGCACAAACACAGCAGGATCACCATTTTGGCCTGAAATCAATGGCATCTATAAGTGCCATGTCACAAGGATCATGGGAAAAGATGAAAAAGTATAGTCATAGAATCATAGAATCATAGAACAGTTACAGCTGGAAGAGACCTTGGAGATCATCAAGTCTAGCCTTTGTCCTAGCCCTATCAACTTATTAAATGATGCCCCCCAATGCAACATCTACCTGTCTCTTAAACACCTCCAGGAATGGTGACTCAATCACCTCCCTGGGCAGCCTGTTCCAACGGCTGACAACCCTTTCAGTAAAGAAAGTCATTCTTACTTCCTCTCCTACAGCAGTCGACCATTAGCTGGAGGACTGACGAAAACGCCAGTCCAAAGCCCTCTGAAGATTACAGTGGTCTGTTTCCCCCTTCTGTGGTGTTTCCTGCAGGAAAGCTGCAAATGTGGATCTCTGAAGATCATTAACTTCTCCACTGAATGATTGCCTACTGCTGACAGTGGTGTGTGTCTACCATTTTGAGGGGCAGTGTGAGCATTGACTGCTGGGAGTAATTTAGGTCTTCAGAAATTTGTTTGGCATGCAGAATAAAATTTCAGCTAATCTGTCAACTAAAAATTCTCAGCCACTTGCCTGTAAAACAAAACATTTTCTGGCTTTTTGACTTCAAACAGAATTTCAGGCCTCTAGTTATAAAATTAGCAATTTTGGCTTGTAAATTTGAGTAACACTGGAGGCAGGAATCTTGGGAGACAAAACAGATGGATAAGTAGAATTGGGAAGTGGAAAACAGGACTGACATCGTACTTCTGTCCTTGTTGGACCATTTCCTCTATGTCTTTCTCTCTCTACAGGATAGGAAGATAATACTTCTTCACCAATCTACCTCTCTGTCTAATTGTGATTATTGGAAAGCTGAATAAAATAATACTCTCACAGACTGTGAAAGATATTAGGTGCCGGATAGCACAATTCTGCAGTGGCAATAGATTTTTGACAATATTTAGTTTACAATTTTGTGATGTTTTTTTCAATTTCTCCAGGATGTATTACTCTGGGAATATTTATATGGAACCTGTAATTCCTTTCTGAGGCTGCTGAAGGCTACTGAAGATGGGGAGAGGGAGCAGTTGCCTGTTTGTATGCTACAAATTGGACCTAGCTATTAGACCTCTAAGCAGCAAAACTGACATTCCTTCTCACGAAAGCAAAAAGATGGTACAAGCTCTTTTTCTACAGCACTGGGAGAAAACAACATTAAAAACATTAAAGCCCTCAACACAGAAAGGACATGGTCCTGATGGAGCGGGTCCAGAGGAGGGCCACGAGAACGATCAGGGGGCTGGAACACCTCTCCTATGAAGACAGGCTGAGGGAGCTGAGATTGTTCAGCCTGGAGAAGAGAAGGCTTCGGGGGGACCTATGAGTGCCTTTCCAGTACCTAAAAGGAACTTACAAGAAGGCTTGAGAGGGCCTGTTTACAAAGGCCTATAGTGAAAGTTTTAAATTGGAGATGAGTAGAATTAGCCTTGATATTAGGAAAAAGTTCCTCACCAAGAGGGTGGTGGAATACTGGAACAGGTTGCCCAGGGAGGTGGTTGAGGCCCTATCCCTGGAGGTATTCAAGGTGAGGCTTGACAGGGCTCTGGGCAACTTGATCTAGTTGGGGATGTCCCTGTCCATTGCAGGGGGGTTGGACTAGATGACCTCCAGAGGTCCCTTGCAACCCAAACCATTCTATGATTCTATATGTTTTGTCATTTCAAAATATAAAATTTCTTTCTTAGCTTGCCATAATTAACTTAAATTTCATTAAAAAATACAAAAATATTGTTTTGAATTTCTTTTGATCAAAATTCAGGCAGAAACCCCCAAAATCTCTATCACAGAATACCAAAAGTTTGGCAAAGACTGGATATGGTTTTGATTTGGTTTACTAAAAAGATAAAGATTGACTCTGACGTTCAGTGCTGTGTTTCTGACTTGAATTTTATTAACTTTTTTTTTTTTTAATCAGGTTGAATCACAGTCCTTAATACATTTATTCCTCATCCTTTGAACACGATATTTTTGTAAACACTCAAGTAGCATTATATTTTAGACAGAAGCTCTTCCTTTATTTTTTCCTTAACTTCCTCACATTCTCATTCCAAGGGTATATTTTTCACCTGGAACACACTAAAATTGGTGTCACCTTTCCTCTGCATTGACAGTAGAGGATTAAAATGGTTGTGCTGAAGCATCTTGTATTTTCTTTTCTAATTTATCACAACCACATATTCCACAGGAAGTTAAGGTGTAGGAAGAGAGGGGAGGAAAGATACCCAGCTGACAGACAGCACCTCTACCTTGCAGAAGATTCATTCCACAGCACATTTTGAATCTGCTGACAAGAAACTTGCAGCACAAGTAATCAGAGCCTTCACAAGATTGATTTTGTCCCCTGCTGGTATATGGCATATAGGGGAAAAAGGTTCTCATCTCTCTGTGTAATCTTAACTATTTAGAAGCCATTATTGCAGGATTACAAATCATCTGAATACCTTTCTCGTGTAACTTAGTTATTTATTAGCAAGTTCAGCAAATTAGTCAGGTAACATTATATAGTGTTCTAGTCCTGAAGCTCTCATTCAATGTGCTGCTGGCTTATTCCCTCAATTTGCAAATGCTAGTAAATCTATGAAGTTCTGTAAACAATACTGCATAGTCCTGAATGCAAATATTTAACATTTTTTTTCTAATTGCAGAGAAGGCTTAGCAAACCATATGTATATATAGAGAGAGTTCACTTTTCAGATTGACGCAAACAAAATTGCAGATGTATTCTGTCCTAGGTTTGTAAGAAATGCTTAAAGTCAACTTGTCATAGAGACTAAATTGAATCTACTACCTATACAACTCTGGAAGGGAAGATGTAGGAAAAATAGGAGAAGCATGAGATTTATCTGATGTTTGGTTGATGTATGGCTATATAAAATCTTAAGTAATACAGATAATGCCACACAATATTGCAACATATATTTTCAGTTGAACATTATAAGACAATAAGGCATAAATGGAAATTAAAGGAAAAAAAACCTGAATGGTTGTCAAGGAACACTTTTTCATTCAGAGAATCATAAACATATGGAATGGTGTGTCAGGCAAAGTTTCTGAGATAAGAAGAAGGGAGTAATTACAAAATGGATTTATATCCTGAGGAATAAAGTACAGACAATGGAAAAGAGCTTCAAGTCAAATGATTTTTAACCCTCACTAGGAAAAAAGCTCATGATAATCATACATAATAGGTTCCACCTAATTTGCTGGTTTGCCTTCTATTCTTTGGTCAGTAATGGAATACAAATAGACGTATGTAGGTCATCCACCCATGCTCAGAGCTACCATGTACTTTTAATACATATCAGCATATCAAAACACAAACATAGAAACTGAGATACATTCCATAGATCTGCCTCTGCTAAAATAAATTAGTTCTTGATGTTAAGATATTGGATACTCAAAGAAGACAAATTTTTGTGTTAGAAAATATGGCACACAGACTGACTCTTCTGTAGTGATGTGTAAAAATAAATAATCTCAATGGATAAATGTATTAAAAGGCAGCCTCCAGGGCAACATTTTCCCATTGTTATTCCAAAGCAGGGTGGGGGTTGGAAGGACGCCATTCAGCCTTTCATCCGTTTCAAGAGATTCAAGTAGGAGCAAAAACTTTTGTAGAACATTTGTAGTCCTCAGTCCCAAGAATAACAGTGCGGTCAGAGATTCCACATTTCCTCATAACCTCCCAGTATATAAATAAATTATTTTGCCAAATTAAGTAAAGCAAACTATTTTTACCTTTAGACACCAAAGAGCTATAGAAAGATGTGAGTTTGACTTAATTAGTTAGAAGTCCAGCTACAACTCACATATCTAACTGATAAACTCCATTAGAGGTGTACTCATTGGACTTCCTGTTTCTCTGCTTTCCAATCCTGCATATTCACTGGGGTGAACTCACTACATTCACCTCAGGTCTTCTTTCTTGGTCCAAAACAGAAAATAGACCATACTACCTAAATGAAAGGGGAACATGCACATCTAAATCTCCTGCAAAATATACCCAACCTCCTATAATTCTTTTAAGCTTTCCTGGCCAGAGATATCTGTTTATATGCTGCTGCTGTGTTATATTGCACAGCTGCTGTGCAATGAGGCTACATGTTGTTTTATCTTGAACATGGAAGACCTACCTTCAAAGTGCTGCACAAGTGGCCAATAAAGAAATTTTCCTATGATGAATGTACAGTGAGTACAGTATACCAAAAATCATCATATGTGAACTATGGACATTTGTCTGGGACTCTGAGACACTGGGCACACTCACTGGAATTAGCCCTTGCCCAGACAACGACTCCAGAAATCCTAGCCAAATGGACAACTCTGTCATTTTCTACCTAAAAAAAAAAAAGAATACAAAGAAAGGTAATGTCAGACAGTCAGTGGTTCTAAATATTTTCATATGCTGAGCATGAAGCAAGGTGAAGTCTAATAGAAGGATACATGTCATAGTCCTTGAGAAGAAAAATATTCCTTTCATACTTCTGAGAGGAAAGAAATTGTCCAGTAAGGCAAGTTAAATCATGCTAATGAGCAAAATGCAGTGGCTAGAGATAGAAAAAGCTAGATTTAACAAAGACAGCATGAACACTGTCTGTACCTATCACTAAGAGATCATCAATCATAGCTATTCCATAACTGTAACAAAACCCATGCTTAAAACAACATGACAGGAATCAGAGACACCTATATTATAAAAATGTGACCAAACTTATCCCACCATTACGTCTCAAATATCCACAGCAAAACAGGAGACAGATTTCAGCACTGCTTTTTCACAAGAAGTGAAGGGCAGGGGTCCAACTAGTAAATCATTGGATGTTATTCCTTTAGCATTTCTTAGACTTCATTAAGAAAAAAGGATGAAACTCAACCAAGGAAGCAGCACAGTTCAAACAGTGCAGACAGAAGCATTAAAAAAAAAAAAAAAAAAAAAAAAAAAAAAAAAAAAGTAGATGTGAAATGTTTTGCAGGAAGAAAATACTAGCACTAAAATCAAGTCACAGAAGTCACATTCACAGCAGCCTTCCATCTGAATGGTTCTGTTGGACAAGAAATTGCTGTGGCTGTAGCAAAACATAGTCTTCTCACTTTCACAGTTATTGGATGGAGGGTAAAAATTTCCAAGGCAGTACTCTGATTTTTTGAAAACAATGGAAATTAGGAGCATGAAGTGCCTTTAAAACGTTATCCATAATCAATATTTAAAAAGGTTGCTGATGTATTTCTTGCATTTTTTTGTAAATTAATATTTCATCATAAAGGCTAATTATGTTTTGCCATGAATATGCCATTAGTTACTTAGCAGTGGCAAATTAATTACCTTAATAGAGAATAAAAAAATATAATAGCAATAAAAAGTGTACTTGTGTTATTTGGACAACAGGTTCTAAAGGCAGAGGACACAATTACAAATAGAAATGGTTCAATAAGACCATAGGTGCTGCTAGCAACTGTGGAAAGTGGAAGAGATTATGTGAATTTTTCTCTCCAGTAGAAGTGTCTTCAGATGGAAAGCAATGAGGCTACATTTAGAGGAGATTGAACACAACATTTAAGCAACAAAGTGGCAGCAATATTGCCAGGTTTGTTGGAGAACTGAAAGTTTTAAGAGTGATTGAGAGGTGGAGGTCCCTTACAGTTCCAAGATTGATAGAATTCTTTCTCATATTTCAAATGAAATGTAAGGGGAAAATGTGAATCATCCAGAAACTAGGAGCTAGAAATCAAAGCCCAGCCTCTAAATTTTAGTTAAGCATGAGACTACTCAAATGAAGTCAAATTACTAATGGAGTCAAACGGACAACCCATTACATTTGTCAGTCTCCAATGTGAAAGTGGTATTAGATATATTGGTTTCTTTAGAAATGATATTACCATATCTCTCTCTTATCTAGCACTATTTCCTTACATTTTTACAAAATTTCACCAGATATATACACATTACTAATTCTGATTCATTTAGAAGGTCTTTCTATATTGGGGAGCTGATAGGAATGATAATTTCCATATGTAAAAGGTAGAACTTGTGTATTGGCACTGCCAGTTTCAATCTGCTCCAGGTCAGAGTTCTGTTACTGAGAGCTAAAATCCCACACATGCCTGTAAAAAAATATTTGGAAATCCTATTTCTGTTTGACAGTGGGGAGTGCTTGAGTATACATCAAAAAGCAGCTGTAACAATTGACTCTACCTGCACCTGTCTTGGCTCTCAGATCTCTCAGTTCCCTCAGATGATCAAGCTGCCATCTTTCATGTGATTTCACTTAAAATAATACAAGAATATTTTCAGTTTTGATTTAACCAGAGAAGCTTCAAAGCAAGCTGTAAAAATGGTGTCTGTATTCAACACCAGAACAGTTTGTGACATGTAGGACCAAAACCCAGCACTGATGAGGCAAAAACCCAAGAGACTAGCATGTAGAATGAAAGGGTAGTGAATGTAAGGTTCTTTTACTGTGACTTCCACAGATATGCAATATTTTCTTTTCTATTATTTTCTCAAATCTGCCTTTAATTTTGAAAATACCATTAATATGAAGAAACAACTAGATTTTCACCAACTTCTGCATGGCTCCTTAACCAGTGCTCTGCAGTTCAGAGTGAAATATAGTAGGCATCCCTAATCACCACTGTGTAGTATATTTAAACTGTAGGCAGAACTGTGACATGAATGGAGGCTAGGATTTAGCCCTAGCAGATAGTTCCTTTGAAGGAGGGGGGAAAAAAAGGAGTGATGAAACAAAGCAATATTTATTCCTGGGTTGCAAAAAGAAGGCTGTTTGTGCCAAATAAAATGAGTACTTGAACAAGACATATTCAGACTCTAATGCATATGAATCGCTTTGTACGTGTTGCTTGATTGCACACCCGAGCATGATGTTGTTAGTGTCACTCTAGGCATGTTATGGATTTACTGTATTACATACAATGCAATTATTGATTTACATAAGTATTGCTATTTTCCCCAAATGTAACAGATTTTAGCTTGAAAGGACTATAAACTGAGAGACTTGCTATAGTTTAAAATTGGCAGCTGGTCGGGAGATGAATGCCAGGCAAAGTGAGTGTACAGGAGGTTCCTGCTGTTTCCTCAGGGAAGCATCCCTGGGTGAGACATCTGCTGTTCAAACTTCACCACACATTTTATCAGGTGACACTCTGTTGATATCTAATCCAAATTTCTTCTGTTCTGGTTAAATGAAAATATAGTAACTTTCCCTTTTCTATTAAAAATGTCAAGTCCACTTGATTCCCCCCATCGAAATGTTTTATTAATGAATGCATCTTTTTATTGGTATTGCAAGTCTTATAAAGACCAACTTACTTTTCCATGCATATTCATAATTTTGTGGCATGAATCATAAAATTCAAACCCATACGTGCACATTCTGTTCGAAATACTTATGCTGCATTCACTAGATCAGTATCTGAACTCACAGTTTATCTATCTGCACGATAGCTCTTTTAGATACAGTACAATTGAAGCAGGCTTAATACAGGACTTAGAAAATGAAAATTGTCCTGTGTCCCATCCTGTCCTCCATCCCCTGCCCCCACCCAGTGCTTAATGCTGAGAGATTTGCTTCCCACAGTATGCACCAGAACCGTGAATGGGATTCCCTAAAGCATATGTGGGAGTTAGGCATCTTTCCTGTCTTCCACAGGCAGTGGCTCTGGAATTTTTTCTACACGGCAACACTGCTTCAGCAGAAGAGGTGAAGAATGTTCCCACCCAAAATAAGCTCTAGCCAGGAGATTAAATGTCTCTTGAGAGGTGGGAAATGAGAGGCTGAATTCCCTCAGGAAAAGAAAGAAACTAAATCTGTGTTTCACATGTCCTGACAAAAGCCCTAACCACTGGACTGTTGCATAAATGGGGCATGTCCTCTCTCTGTACTTTAAAATAGCTGCTGCAGCTGCATTTGGTGAGCTTTTGCTCTTCTGTCTGCGTATCATATGCATTCTCAGAACCAGATAGAGCATTCCAGACATCTTAGGTGGATGACCCTTTAGTTTCTGTATTCCAACCAGGCTTAAAGATTGATGACACGCTGTACAGTCCTATTAATTTGGAAACACCATAAAATCACAAATGTAGGCAACCAGAGAACCTTTAAAGCTAGAAAATAGCATGCTTATGTGCTGCAGGCACCTTGAGAGTTAAGAAGGAGCTAAGCAGGAGCTTTCAGCGACACTGTTTTTGAATTACTTGTCTCTGTTAAATCCACCAGAACTGGGGAAGAATCCGGCTAAGGTCATGAAGAGAGTCTATAGCAAGGCACAGTACTGGATCCAGAAGTCTCTGTTTCAGCTACTGGATCATTGCTTTATTTTAATTTCTTGACTATTAGGAATGTTTCTGTGGAAGAACTGTAGTTGCAAGAAGCAGTTGGTGATACATTCTACTCATTTTGGTGTGTTTTAGAAACACCGTTAGCATAAATCTTCTAGTGTGATTTGCACTTCACTTAATTTTATAAATATATAGACAAGCTTCAGTCTGCACATCAGAACCAGGAATGTTTTTGTATCAAGAACCTCAAATGAGAAAATCTGTAAATGAGTTGGCTGTTTCCTCATCTGTTCTGTGCCCCTCTTGCTGCCCCTTCTGCTGTCTAAGAGGAAACTGCTTTTTTTTCTTCCCTCTCCCAGGTTCTGTCTCACAACTGCTACTGCTTGACTGATGGATGGAGGGACTCAGTAGAAGGAAACACAACCTAAAATCTGTAACAGTCAGCAAATAAGCATACCATAGCAAAACACTTCAAGAGAAAAAAACCCAGCAGCTGAAAATGAAAAGTGATTTTGCTCTATAAAAAAATGTCTTCACTCTGATCACATCAACTCCTTTTACAAGTCTTTCCACTTGCTTTAGCTTGTATTTTGGGCATACCTCAGCTCCTTATCCTTAAGCCTTTCCTTGGCTGTAGCCAAGGCCCTCTCCTCAGTCTCTTATCATCTGCTTATTTTGTTTGATGCAAGCCCTTCTCAGAGTGCTTGCTATCCTTATTTTTGAGGGTCCCCCCCACATCTCTTTCCAATTTCTTGACTTGATTCATTCAGTCAACCTTTTTCAAGCCTTTTCTTAGTACATGTCTCACTACAGAATAGGAAGATACATCACAAAGGCAAAAGCCAACATTTTAAGCTGTTGTTTAAGAGTAGCTTTATTGACTTAATAGGCTAGGTGTGGATCTAACACCTCCAATTAAAGCAAAGAAAGCCTCTCTCCCTCTGTCCTCCCACAGCTTTCTCTGTTTTTTTTCTCTCAAGTAATTCACTAAGGATAGCACTTGTATCACTTCCCTTGTCACACACAGAACTCACACTAAGCCACCAGCAAGTGGTAGATCACTTAAGGCTTGCTCCCTTGATATTCTTTTCTGAATATATTGTTTATAAAATATAAGAAATGCCCACTGAAAGAAACCTTCTATTAGTCCTAACTGTAGATTTTATATTATGTTTGAAAGAATTAGAACAGGAAAATATTTAATAACTTAAAAAGATGTCCCCTTTTCTGCTAGATACTACAAAATGTAATATATATTACTTCAAAGATTCCACTTGATACGTCTTGTACTTCTTGGCCTTGAACTTAACTCTCCACCACTGCTTTTCTACCCACTTCCACACAACCTGATTGCTGACACATGTATGTGAGGAAGTGAATGAAGATACAGGATTAATACTACTTTTGCAACTCAAAAGTCTGGAAGCACTGACAGTGTGTATGAATTGTGGACCCTCTGAATAATTTGTTCATTGTGCTTGTGATGGAAGGCAAACTCAGCTGAGATACAAAGTTAGAGAGGATCAGTTTTATGGACCACATGACATGCAGCACATAGATGACTTCAGTTACCTCTAAGCACCTGAAGCTCTGAAATCTTATATCTGGGGAAGTCACTTCAAACATACACCACCATTTTTTAATTGCTTGATGAAGTAAATGAAGAAAGATTCTCATGTCTACAAAAATCAAAATGAAATTGAAATAAAATTCATTACCAACATGTTAATTATGGTGATATCAAGAAGAAAACAGAAGTTTTCTATCCTTTGTGCAAATAGATCTCTTCCCTATTTCAGCTGGCTAACTAATCCATGGAGGGTCAAATCACTCCTAGATCTAAGCTGACACCACAGCTACATTTTTAGTGCCAATTAGTCAGTTTGCCCAAATTATTGGTTATAAAACAATGGAAAATATTATCTTCTTCAAATCATTAATGTTTAGACGATAACTAGAATATACCCCTCAATAACACAGGGCTTCATGAAATATTCAAATCCCATTCAAAATGGTACTGCTTGTTACATTAAAACAAAATAATTTTAATGATGATAATGTCACTTTTCTAGCTTAAACATTCAACTCCTCAACCAATAAAACACCCATATGATCATTTTAAGAGTGAGATTACTTAACCTAAGGCTTTTTAGGTTTTTGCAACACTATTCTTTTAGCGCTGTTCTCAAATAGATTATATAGTTTTATCAAACACACACCCACTCTCACCATCTGCTGGAAATTTATAAAAAGTATAAGATTGTTAAGGTAGGTTTCTTCCATTTATAGAAACTGGGAGAATTTAAATCAAGAAAAAAGATAAATTAAGGTGGCTTTTTCAGTTCTGAGGGTTTCTTTATGAAGCTACAAGACCCGAATCAACAGCAAGATGAAAAGAATGAGAAGCATGATGATCTTCCCAGCTGTGACCCCACTGCAGAGCAAAATCTGCCATTATAGAAGACATCAGCTCACATTAAAGGAAGCTGTAGGTGCTTCAGACCAGGATGACAGAATGGTTGAGTTTTGGAAATTATCTAGTCCAACCCCTCTGCTGAAAGCTGGATCAATTACAGCAGGTTGCTCAGGGCCTTGTCAAACTGAGCTTTGAATGTGATTAAGGATGGAGACTCTATGACTTCTCCAGGCAATCTACCCCAATGTTTGACCATCCTCATAGCAGAAGTGTTGAAATAGAATATCCTGTATTTCAACTAATGTCCACTGCCTCTTGTCCTTTTACTGGATACCACTGAGAAGAGTATGACTCTATCTTCTTCATTCCCCCTCATCAAGCATTTACACACTTTGATAAGATCTGCCTGCTCCTGCATGCACAGACTTTCTCTTCTCCAACCTGAACAGTCACAGCTTTCTCGACATATGTCAGATGCTCCTACCCCTTATACCTTTGCAGCCCTTCACTGGACTTGCTCCAATAATTCTATGTCCTGTTAGTAACAGGGAGCCAAGAACTGGATGTAGCACTCCAAATTTCTCACCAATGCCAAGTAAAGGACAAGGATGATCTCCATCAACATGCTGACAAAGCTCTTCCTAATGCAGTCCAGCATGCTGTTGGCCTTCCTTGTCACAAAAATGCATTGCTGGTTCATGGCCAGCTTGCCATTCATCAGGGTACCCAGGGCATTTTCTGCAAAGCTAATTTCTAGGCAGCTCTTCCCCTGCCTGTACTAAAGTGTGGGGTTGCTCTTTCCCAGGAGTAGAACTTTGTACTTCCTATTCTTGAACTTAACAAGGTTTCTGTCAGCCCATTTCTCTAGTCTGTCAAGGTTCTTCTGCAGAGCAGCATACCACTCTGGCATATCAGCCACTTCTCATCTGCAAACTTGCTCAAGGTTTGAGCACCTCTACCCAATCATTCAGGTCATTAATGAAGATTTTAAGCAGTATTGGCCCCGTTACTGACCCCTAGGGTATGTCACTAGTGACTGTCCTCCAGCTGACCTTTATAATGCTGATCACATCCCTTCAAGCCCAGCAATAAAGTCAGCTTTCGATCCACCTCACCGACCACTTCAGTCAGTCAATGAGGATGTTATGGGAAACAATGTCAAAAGCTGCACTAGAGCTGAGATAAACAACACCCACTAGTCTTTGCTCATTCACTGAGCAAGTAATCTTATTGTATTAGGCTATTAGGTTGGTCAAGCATCAATTCCCCTTCATAAATCCACGCTGACTACTCCCAGTCATCTTCTTGTCCTTAATATGTTTGGCAACAGCTTCCATGAGATTTGCTCCATGACCTTCCCATGGATTAAGGTAAGGCTGATCAGTCTGTAGTTCCCCAGATCCTCCTTCTTACCTTTCTTGAAGATAAAAGTGACATTTTCTCCCTTCCAGTCCTCAGGGATCTCCATCAAATGCCATGGCCTTTCAAAGATAATCGACAGTGGCCTTGCAATTGCATCAGTCAGCTTCCTTAGCACTCTTGGGTGCATTCCATCAGGATCCACAGACTTGTGTGTACACATCTTGTGGAATTGTTCTCCAACTTGATCCTCCTTTACAAAGAAGAAGTCCTCATCTAGTCAGAATTCCATAACTTGGGGTTCCTGGTAAAGAGAGAAGCAGAGAAAGCACTGAGTACCTCTGCATTTTCCATATCCTTTGTGGTCACGTCCCCTATGCCATTCATCAGCAAGCCCACTTTTTTCCCTGGTCTATTTGCTGCTATTCAGCCTGAAGAAGCCTTTCTTACTGGCCTTGCATGCCTCACTAAATTCAACTCCACAGAATCACAGAATCACAAAATCACCAAGGCTGGAAAAGCCCCCCAGGATCATCAAGTCCAGCCTATGACCCAACAATATGGCATCAGCTAAATCATGCCACTAAGTGCCATGTCCAGTCTCTTCTTAAACACCTCCAGGGATGGTAACTCCACCACCTCCCTGGGCAGTCCATTCCAGTGCCCTATCACCCTCTGCATGAGGAACTGCTTCCTAATGTCCAGCCTAAACCCCCCTTGTTGAAGTTTCAGGCCATGCCCTCTTGTCCTGTCACTAGTTGCCAGGGAGAAGAGCCCAACCCCTACCTGACTACAGCTTCCTTTCAGGTAGTTGTAGAGAGCGATAAAAATCATAGAATCATAGAATGTTAGGGGTTGGAAGGGACCTAGAAAGATCATCTAGTACAATCCCCCTGCCAGAGCAGGATCACCTAGATGAGGTCACATAGGAATGCATCCAGGCGGCTATTGAATATGTCCAGAGAAGGAGACTCAACAGCCCTCCTGGTCAGCCTGTTCCAGTGCTCCGTCACCCTTACTGTAAAGAAGTTTTTCTGAAGGTTAATACTAAACATCCTGTGGTCCAACTTGCTCCCATTCCCTCTTGTCCTAACATTGGATGACATGGAGAAGAGCCTGGCTCTCTCCTCCTGACATTCACCCTTACCATATTTGTAAACACTAATGAGGTCCCCTCTCAGTCTCCTCTTCTCCAGGCTGAAGAGACCCAGCTCTCTCAGCCTGTCCTCATAGGGCAGATGCTCCACTCCTTTAATAATCTTGGTGGCCCTGCGCTGGACTCTCTCCAGCAGCTCCCTATATTTCTTGGGTTGGGGGGCCCAACCTGAACACAGTATTCCAGGTGGGGCCTCACCAGGGCAAAGTAGAGGGGGAGAATAAACTCTCTCGATCTGCTGGCCACGCTCTTCTTAATACACGTCAGGATGCCATTGGCCCTCTTGGCCACAAGGGCACATTGCTGGCTCATGGTCATTCTCCTATCCACCAGGACTCCTAGATCTTTTTCCCCAGGGCTGTTCTCCAACAGATCAGTNCTGACTGGCCTATGGTTACCTGGCTCATCTTTCTTGCCCTTTTTGAAGACTGTGATAACATTGGCCTTCTTCCAGTCCTCAGGC
>VWZO01022234.1:0-17834 GCA_013396975.1 Bucco capensis
GGGCAATTTTCACATTCACTATAACAACAGTATCTTGACTCAGTTTCCCCTCCAAAATATTCAATACCAAATATGTTGCCCCTGTGTCCACCAGAAATTCAACATTGTCTTTTCCCAGTTTAGCTACAACCCGAGGTTGTGCTGAAGATGATACTTCAGGTTTCTTTCCATCTGCATCCAGATGCATTTGGGGAACTGGATCTGAAGACTTATTTGGAGGGTTTTTCTCCTTGATGATTGGACAGCTCTCTTTCCAGTGTCCTTCTTTTTTACAAAATGCACATTGATCCTGCTTCACTACAGGTGCTGCAGGGCTTTGGGTTACACCCCCTCCTGGGACGTCATGCTGTATTGCGGGTATCGGGGTATAGGAGTCGGCTGTGATACCAGTTGCTCCCACTTCAGCCCCTAAAGCAGTACCTGCTTCTGCTCCTGTAGCACTGTAACTTGCTGTTATTGTCTCTGCCCCTGCCTCCCCCGCTTTGGTGAGAGAAGGCAAGGGTAGTGGCTGGTGCTAGCTAGCCTAGCCACCCTGGGGAGGCACCAATTGCAGTACTGCCTGCCCCGGACTTCAGTCCCTGCTTCCGTCTGGGAAGGTGGTCCACCTCCTGGGGCGGTGCCCGACCCAGGTCCTGCTTGACCACTCCTATGCCCACCCCTTGGACAAGGCCCGCTGCTGCACTATTCGAGGGGCCGACACCTGCTGTACCTGAGCCTGCCCCTACTGCAGTGGTAACTCCACCTATGATGGCCCCGTGGGTGGGGCCGATGACACCACTTACTCCAGGTCTGGTAAACTGAGAGGGACTTGCTGACACGCCTGAGGGTGTGGTCCCAGCTATAGGCAGACCTGCCCCTGACCTGGCAGTGGTAACTCTGCCTGTGCTAGCCCCCTGGGAGGGGCCAGCTGCACTGCTCACACCTATGCCTGCCCCCTGGGCAGGGCTAGCTGCTCCACCCACCCCAGGCCCCATGGCCTGGGAAGACGCAACCTCCACTTCCTCCCTGCAACCTGTTGGGAGTGGCTGGTGCCAACTGGAATGCCTGAGGGGACCTGCCCCCCCCCCACCCGTGGGGGCTGCTGCTGCCCCTCCCAAGGCAGCTCCCTGAGCTGGGCTGGCTACTGCTATGGCCCCCACCACTCCACCCGCAGTGATTGGCACGGCCACAGCCAGAGCACCCACTGTTCCCCCTGCGGCCTGGGGTAGTCCCAATCCCTCACCTTCCCACCAGACATCTGGAGAGATAAGCAAATCCGAATCTTTACTGACTCCACTTGTATTTGGGGGCGAATAGGGACCCTTTTTTTGCTTTTCTTTTTCTGGGTTTCCCTCTTTTCCAAAACCATAACTGATTTTTCTCCAGACATTTCATCAAGCTCAAGTTCCTTGCACTTCTCAGTGTGATTCATTACTATCAGAAATAAACTGACATATCTTGCCTTCCTCCACCTCTGCTCTTCATGTAGGATGAGTAACAGTTGCAATATTGTATTGCTCTGGAGGTAACTGTATTTTGGCCAATCTCCCCCACTTTGTTTAACGTACAATGGCCAAGAGCACGTACACAATCTTATTAACTCTTGTTTAGTCAAAAGTCATTCAGGCCCAGCTATATCATACCAATGTTTCAGAATCATTCCTAGCGGACTCTCCTTAGGGATTTCATGCTTATCTGAATGAGAATTCCCCATGATCTTACTTTCACTCAGGGGTTTTTCTCCTCTACTTATTCCTTGGGGCTACAAATAGATTTTGGACCTCTTCCAAAATCCCGGTGGGCCAGCAATGCAGATCTGCCAATTCTTTTATACTTTTGGGCAATGCAAACCGAAACAGATAGCGACTCGAGTCTTAACCTCTTGCCCTACCAAAAGGGAGGATTTGTGTTTTACCAAATTTTCACCCGACTTAAAACCCCTGACTTAACCCCCTTATGCCCAGCCTCCCAAAGCTAGCTAGCACAACAAAGAACAGAGTAAGGCCTTTACCAAAACAAAACTCTTTATCTTACCTCCTCCTATTTGGACTGGACTCACAGACAGCAACTGTGTCTTTTCTCAGTCGGAGAGAAAGAAAGATTTTTAGAATGCTGCCAATGTCTCCTTTCTTGATGGTTTTACTTGCTTCGAGAAAGAATCAGCCTACTATCTCGTGTCCCAGCGTAGTAGCCATTTTGATTCCTTAAGTTCTGGAAAATAGGCACTCAGCACAAAGTTAATAGAGAAAGATAGGGTTAACTTTAATTGGAGGCTTCCACACCTTCGAGATCTTGTACATGGACACGCACACCCACCCCAAGGGATTATCCCTTTTATACTTTTTATCAGTAATTAACATATTGTTATCTATAGCCAACCCTGGCACAAAGTTTTCCAATAGCCCACCCCCGGTGGTCTTCAGTTCAGCCCATCGGAGAGGGCCCACGTGGGGCTTGGCCCTCTTCTGCTGTTTTGTCTTCAGGCTATCTGCAGGTGGCTTCTTCAAAACGTCCTTGGCGAGGTATGGGAAAGTCCAAGATGGTACTTTAGGAACAGGCCTAGTGGCTCCTAATATGTGAACAATCCAGGAAGCTACACATAATTCTAAAAGTCCTAAAAATCTACAGAACACTCTTAGGCATCAAAGGGAAGGTGTGGTTTTTTTTCAAGTGTAGCCTGAGTCTCCTTGGAAGCCCGAATCCTGCACTTCCATTCCTAAAAGTTGTTATTTTTCTGTGTTCTGCTTGCTCCATCTGCTCCTGAGCACTAGATGGTGCTGTTTCTTTCCACCTTGTGCTTGGACTCTTGCTGTCAGTTACGGCGTATGTCTTGAATCACTTAAGTGCAAATCCTCTAAGAGGAAATTAGCCACCCTTTATTGTTCACAGGCATTGGTCAGCCTGTGAAGCTAACACTGTGCTCTGTGGACAGAATACGGTATTGCACGCTTTTCTGCATGTTTGCTGGACTGTAAGCATCTAAATCCACAAAATACAAAGAACCCAATTCTTTCAGCTGCTGCCACAGATGCCAAAATCTATGGTCTCTGAAAACATTGAAGATGAAAACAAGGTTTACTTGTTACAGAAGAGCAAAACACATTCTGAATAGACATATACAGTAATGACTGTGTAGGAAAAAAGCTTGAACCTAGGACTTAGCTATTTCAGGTGATCATACTGCCCCGAGGGTTACTGACTCTTCTGTGACATCTGTTTGACTGTTTTCCCTCTCCCTCATTCTGAGCCTGATAAACTTATTTTTCAAAATATATATCTTCAGACTTTTCCAGTTTTAATGAATTGGCATTTGCCTCTTCCATCTGAGTGTGAGGGTGATTAAACCTCCCACTGCATTGCTGCTAGGGATCTGCTGGAAAGAAAAGAAAAAAAAACAAAACTAATTATTTTCCTCAGGCTTCCTGCTTTCCTAATTCTACTGAAATTCTTTTATCCAATGAAAAAATGGTTTTTGTGGCATGTCCAGACCTTGACAGCTTCATTTAGCATCAATAGAAGTATCAATCAGCTGCCAGTATTTCTAGGCTTGTTATATAAATGGATTGAACCATTGAAGAACTATTATTTAAGTGGAGGCTTTGCTTTCCCTCGTGCAGATATTAGACACAACTCAAATCTTCAGCACGCAAGGCATCTCTTCTTACTAATCTCCTAATCAATTCTTTCACTGAATACTTTTCAGTATGATGTCACTGAATACTTCTGAAAAAGTAAACATGAAAAAAGGGACTGAACTTTGCCTTCTGAGTTCATGTAACCTTACTGATTTCAGAACTCAAGTTCTGTGTTCATATTAATGATATGAAAAATCATATTGGTTTTAATATTTTAGCATGTTCTTTTATTTTGGAATTTGCATCTCCAGGAGAAGCTCTTCAACTGATCCTGATCAGTAGCACCTAGCTCTATTTAATGCACATGCTGGCTTTCAACAAGAAGGCTGGTTTTTACAATTTCAACTGCAAGAGCATGAGGCTTAAGGAGTTTCATGAATAGTTTAGCATTCTGTTTCTAAATAGGTATGAAATACCAAATCTTGAAAAGTACTTCTTATGACTACAAGTGTGGCAGTGGGCCTGCAGTATCAGGAATGGAAAAGATCTTGTAAGAAATGGGCTTTTGAAGAACCTAGCCCAAATGCCTTAAAACAGAAGTTTTACCGTTGTGTAAATATATGTTACAAAACAGAGGTTCTTTTGTTCTTTTTCCCCTTAGTCATCTTCTTGTTCCCAAAATCCCCTGAGAAAACCATTATCTCATCACCTAGGACTGCTCTAAGTTGACCCTGAAAAAGTTTTGTATAAGTTTTCTTATTGGTCTTTATTTTCCTTCTCCTATTGGTTGTTATCCCTGTTTCTTTATTGGTTGTTAACTGAATCCCACCAAAACCTATAAATGCCCCTCCCATGTTAATAAACTCTCTCTCTCGCTCCTCTCCTGGGGTCTCTGTGTGGCTCTTTGGGGCATCTCGGGGACCACGGTGGGGGGAGGACTAAGGGGAAGTGCACCCTCAACCGCCGCAACAAGCACCTTAAAAAGTTGTATTTTACACTACCATTTTTCCAACTTATGCTCAAGAGGATTTTGAGGACCTTGACAAAGTGAACACTGAGAATGAAGGGGTAGAGTGTACCCTCAGCAAGTTTGCAGATGATACCCAGATTGGAGGAATGGCTGGAACAGCAGAAGGCTGTGCTGCCATCCAGCGTGACCTGAACAGGGTAGAGAGATGGGCAGGGAGTAACTAAATGCAATTTAACAAGGGTAAGTGTAAAGTACTGCATATGGGAAAGAACAACCCCATGTATCAGTACAGATTAGGAACTGATCTGTTGGAAAACAGCCCTGGGGAAAANGGACTAGATGATCTTTCTAGGTCCCTTCCAATCCCTAACATACTGTGATACTGTGATATTGTGAGAACACTTTTCAAAGTGTGGCTAATCTGTCTTGAATTTACTGGCACTTTATTCCATAAATTTAACTTCATAACATCTCTGCAGAGCCCCCATCACAGGGGCTCTGCTTAAGGTACTGTTGTATAAAAGCAGTGAGGCAGCTGGGATCAGGACTACATTCTGTTTAGGGTACTATGTTCTAATGACCTTAATCTTCCTAACTTTCTTCAAGCACTGTAGTTGAAATAGATGATATTTCTTCCCTTAGGAAGACAAATTCAGGTCACTTGCAATTATAGAACTCTTCAACAGACTCTAAATGTTTAATTTCTCCAAGTTTGTGTCCTCTATCTCTGTTCTGGCAGGTGTACAGCTCAATGCACACACATTCTTTCTTTCAAAGTCTGGTTTTGAATCTCAGCCAGAGAAGGCAGATAGATATATTTGTAACTGCAGCATTAAGCAGCATATTCTACATTCATAAACCCTCCCACTCCACAGAGGACATAAAGGCTCTGCTTTGAGACTATGTACTTTATATATGAATTAGAGAGTCAAATGATGCCTTCTGAGAGGGTTCAGTGGAATATCTTTTCCAGACTAAATTTCCTGTTGTCTCTTTTGAGTGGATAAAGTAGAGTTCAGCAAATTCTTTCTGTGCCTGTGTTCTTAGAAGTCTTGGACATGCATGATTAGTGTCATGTGTTACTGACATTGCAGAACATCTTGCCTTTAGCTCTGTGACCCAAACATATCACAGCAGAGAATAGAGAAAGTTAGTGCAAATGGAAATACTGTGCCTATGCTTATGCTTGTTAAGAGAAAAATCCCCTCCTAAGCCCCAATTCAGAAGCTGCCTGGGGTCTGTGGAAGATGCCATAAATGTAGGTATGCATCTATAGGATGACTGTCTTACTGAAATCAGTACGTAAGGCTTGTGGAAGAGCTGTGAGAGTAATTCAGTGTCCTCCCCTAGTAGTGCTTTGAGGTCACAGCTATTTCCTCTTTGAAAGCAGACTTCCACTTTCAGTTGTAATGCTAACAACATCACAGGATTCTGCTTTTGGTCTCAGTAACTTTGAAAATATGATTAAGCAATATATAAGGAGTTGTTTCTTAAACACCTCCTCCAAGGCATTCTAGGCTGTAGGAGTCTAGGTATTTTCTAAGACCTCCTTGCTATGCCCCTTTACTCAGCTTTGGTGCCCCTTTACTCAGCTTTGGTGAGGCCTCACCTTGAGTACTGTGTCCAATTTTGGGCCCCTCACTACAAGAGGGACATTGAGGTGCTGGAGAGGGTACAGAGGCAGGCTACCAAGCTGATAAAGGCCTTAGAACATAAGCCTTATGAGGAAAGACTGAGGGATCTGGGCCTGTTTAGCCTGGAAAAGAGGAGATTGAGGGGAGACCTCATCGCTCTCTATAACTACCTGAAAGGAGGTCGTAAAGAGGCAGGGATTGGTCTGCTCTTCCTAGTGGAGAGTGATAGGATGAGGGGAAATGGATGTAAATTGCGCCAGGGCAGGTCCAGGCTAGACATTAGGAGGAATTTATTTACTGAAAGGGATGCCAGCCGTTGGAACAGGCTGCCCAGGGAGGGGGTTGAGTCACCATCCCTGGAGGTGTTTAAGAGACAGCTGGATGTTGCATTGGGGGGCATCATTTAGCAGGTTGATCAGGCTAGGACAAAGGCTGGACTTGATGATCTTCAAGGTCTCTTCCAGCTGGAACTGTTCTATGATTCTATGATCTCAAGATTCTGCAATCAGTGAAGAGCTGTGTCTTTGCATGAGCCAAAGTGAATCCTTTGAAGTTAGTAAGTGTAAAAACTTGTATAGATTAATAGTAGGCTGTCAATTGTGTACATTGGGATCTGTTGAGAAATGGTTCTTATTCTGCAGAAGTTCAAAGTGCTGTTGGGGAGTAAGATGCTTTCAGATATTTGCAGTAAAATTGTGCTGTTTATAATCTGTGTTCTTAGCTGATTTTCCCCTTTGGACTATAAGTTGGTGTGAACTGTGCAAGATCTATGGATGCATAGCCACTGATGAGAAATAGTGTGTGGTGCCAGGTAAGAGCTGCTGATGTCAGCTGTTGTGCTCACCTGCTACTGAAAGAAATGAAAGCACAGCAGTAAGAGCTGTCGGAGCACTCCCCTTTAATCAGAGCACACTTTCTCTTTCTATCAAGAAATAAGGAACAGTGAGGATATCAACTTTTTCATGGCCAGATGCAAAAGATACATTATAAAGGGACTTTGCCCATGGGTAAGGATGACTGTTTCAGGGATTTTTCATTCTTTCTCACTACTTCCTCACTACTTCCTTCTGGCACTGGAAGTCCCTTCCCTGTAGTAAGGACATCAGAGACTACTTCCCTTTTGCAATCATCTGAAGACAATTCTCTGATAGTTGTTGATGGTTATTGCAGTGAATGAATCTCAGCTATTTTCATTTAGGACCATTTGTAATTCCTTCATGTAATGTAACATGATCAAAAGGGAAGACAAACTTTTTGTCAATTTTACAAACACTTTACAAAAACAAAGGGAGTTTAGAATTGTCATGTTTCAGGAATAAGAATGCAAAAATCTCTTGAATGTTTTACTGAAGCTGCCAGCCTTATTGTTTAAAAGAAGCACATGTGTTTAACCCCACAGTAGCCTCTATCTGTCAATGTGAGGTGATATACATAGTAGTCCTAAAACTTCTTAGAAGCTCAAATTTCAGCAACTTTCAGAGTAGTCTGGGAGGTTCCTCTGAGGTGTAGCGTCTCATTACAATCTCCACAGAGACAACTTGGCTACCATGCAGGAACAGCTGGAGAGCAGGGTGCAATCTCCACATGTTTTATCTACCATTGATCTGACAGTGTCATTAGTTAATGCTTTCTGTGAATTTTCCAGAGCTTAGAAATTTTATGCCTACCAGGGGGCTCTCTGGAGTTTGCTCCAGAAGTAGTGAAGGAGTCTTGCCAGAATAGTGTCCAGCCACCTAAGCAGGTTGCTCATGTGCATCTTCTCTGAGATCAGATCACCCTCTAGCCAAGGAGGAGAATTTTCTGCTGTTATACAAGAAGGTAGAACTTCGCGTAAGAGATGTCTTTCTCTGCAGCTATTGGCATTGCTTGACAAGTTTAGAGGCTCAACAAAACAACTGAGATGAGTTATCATGCCTCTCTAAGAGGAACAAGTTGGTACCAGCAAAGCCAGAATACTGGATTTCCTTCAGATTTCCTGCAAGAATATCTTGTATTTTTTCTAGCATGTCTGGTGGTCATGAGAAAGCTTTTTTTGTCCTGTTCCTCTTCCATCCTGTGTGGGATTTCATTTTGCTCATAGTCTAGGATGGCTCAGGTATGCAACAACAGCTGAATACTCTGCAGGAAGATCTCCTTGTAGCACACTATTGTAATCTTATTTTTTAGATGAAAGAAGACCCAATAGACATCTATAATTTATTTGGTTTCTATCTTCGAAGTCCAGTCTGAAAAATTAATTCCTTGTTACCATCCCCGCTACCCCACCCCTCAAACTTCTTTGTGCATCTCTCTCCCCTCTCACTCACACTCTAATTTGTTTTGTGCATTGCACACCGTTGTCAAAAAAGTATTCTTTTCTGTGGTGCCCATCCTGGAAAATGCTGTCTTGCTTGTGGTGCCTAACTCAAAATGTGAACCAAACTTTGCAAAGGCACATAATTTGCCTGTGAGTTGCTGTATAAAATAAAGCTATGTGACTATGCTGCAATTCTTAGGTCATTGCTTCTTGGCAGTGGGTCTTCAATAAGCAGGGTCCCTGCTGGTTTAAGTTAAGTGCTGCAGAGTCTAGAAAACAAACACTGAATGATCAGAGAATCAGCAAACATCTGTTCTGTGGATGTTGTTTTTTCCCTTATCCCAAAATAAAACCCTTATCTTGTCTTTATGGCTGGTGGTTTAGTTAGGTTAATGCAATTAAAAGTAACTTTTTAAACAGGCCTTCTGAATATTACTAGAATAGTGCTGACCTTTGCAAGAATGCAAGGTCCCTGTAACTCTGAGTACTGACAATCTCTGTAGAGTCTCTGAGATACACAATTGTTTACTCTTGGGGAGGGAGGAGGAGGGAGATCATGTGATATGACCCTGTTCTGTGCTGACATAATTTTGCAAGAGGTGAAACAGTCTTTCTAGTATCTTTTTATGCATGCTGAAGGTTTACATTTGGTGTCTGCTGCCCTCCAGCTACCTGAGAGCAAGCATCTGTCACTCACATAAAGCAGTCTCCGGCGGATCTCACACCTTCAAAGGGGTGGATATAATTAATAAGCCGGTGAAGTTCAACTGGCAAGGAGAGCTTTGGAGCGCTGAGGTCTGCCCCAAGGCCCGCTAAAAATAGGGGCGACAAAGGCAGGGAGCCTCAGGGCACCATCCTGCTGTTACCCCCTGCGTAGCTTGTTGGGAGCCCGGACCCGCAGCCGCCGCTGCCCGGGATGCTGGAGGCGGCTCCGCCTGGCAGGGAGCGAGCTCGTCTGGGCTGCGAGGGACGCTGTCACCTACCATGGGGCTATGTTGCTGCAAAGGCTGCGGTGAGAAGCCCAGAGGTAACTAGCTGCCCCTTCGAAGGCGACAGGGGACATGAGGTAGCGGTCGTTTTCCTTCCCCCCTTGTTTCCTGTCCTTGTGGCTTTGTCCGACAGCGGCGGGGAGATGCCTGCCCTCAGCCCCGGTGAGCGCAGCGCTGATCGACACTGGCGGCCAGCCGTGTTTGCAGCCCCTGCCGCAAAGTTCTGAGCTCCCTTCTGCTTGGGCAGGGCAAAATGGAAGGAGAAACGAAGCCGTTTCTCCCTGTGTTCGGTATTTCGTGCCTAGTCCTTCAGATGGTGTCATGGCTGCTTTGGCGGTTCATTTAAAACTAAACCAAAACAAACTCTAAAAAATATCTTTGGGTGTGATCTTACGGTTAAAATATAATTCATTTTTAATTGGTTTTCTCCGCTAATGAGTGTAGTTTGGTGGGAGAGGGAGTAGTTGTTTCTTTTCTTTTTCAGAAGGATTGTTTGTGTGGCAAAAAGATTAGCTCAGAGTCTTTCTCCATTTGTTCTGTGCCCTGATGGACTTAAATACTTTCTGAAAGGTCAAGCTCCCAGAAGTCTAGAAGAAGCTGGTACCGGGGGCAGAGAGACAATGTGTCTGACCCACATAAAGCTACTGCAATTCTCATGTTTCCATACGGATTGTCAGTTACTCCCGAAGTGGATCTTGTATGGGTTTACCTGTTGGGACCAGCCCCTGACATCCAGTTTGCTGTGGTGAAAATTTGCAGTTTGGAGTGAGGAGCTCTAAGAACAGGTAATGTATGGGCCCAAAGAAGTATAGTTTTCTCAGTAAAAAGTAATCTCCTTTTTAATAATAGTGTTCAAAAACATAGATGTGCTTTGAGTTTGTAAAACTAACTTTTAAATGTTTTAACATTTTAACACCTGAAAATAATTCTTTCAAAAATGAGTTCATTATGCCCAAATTCTCAGAGTAGCACCTGATGAAAGTATCTTCTTTGTTCTAGAGAAAGGCTTAGGAAAAAGAAAAGCTTTGAGCAAAATACTGAATTTTGGATTCAAAATACTATGAGCTTTTTTTATTGCTTCTCTTTTTAACCTGTTGAGGATGGAAAGCAGTCTTAGCTTGGGGATGACAAAAAAAAAATAAAAATTTGTCCTAGTTCCTGGCATAAATCCAGTCACCTCATTCACTTAAGTGAAATTGTATTTATCTTCTTTGAGAGAGCTTCTACAAACAGTAGGGTGTTTCAGCCAGCATATGGCTTTCAGGCTTGAAAGGCAAAGTATGTTTGTATCAGTTTTGCATATTTGGGTACACTTGCCAATGCTGGTGAAGCCATACCATTCTCTGAGAATTTATGTGGTTGAGATGGATATTTGTGTTAAGCTGTACTTTATATGTGGAGCTATGAAATCTTCTGAAATCTGAGTGGGGACTTCTTCAAAGAGTAGCCCGTTAAAGGCCCTGTCATGATTTTTATCTTATTTTTGAAACTGTGTTTTTAAGTCAGTTCTGTATAATGCTATAGATCTTTTCTCGGGTTGACTTTTTAACCCACATAGAATGCTGAAGTTTTTTATGAAAGTCATGTACCTCCTTTGCTGTTGTTTCTAGTATGATCAGTGAGGTAAAAGGTCTGCATCATGTCTTGCTGGTCAGCCACTATAGGGGAAGGTCTGGCATGCCAAACTGTGATTTTTATTCTTAATTGGAATCAAATTTGGCTTTGTATGATGCTGCCAAAATTAATGTGTTCCTTGGTACTTGCTCTAGGCCCCTTTTAAAGCAGTAAGTATTTTCCAGTGCTTTTCAGACACTCCCAGACTATAAAATATGTAGAGAAGCTACTGACTGGGATTGGCCATGCTGCTTTTGCACCTTTTTATTTCTGTGGTCTCAGTAGAAGTTTTTTCACTTGGTACTACTGGGACACGATTTCATAAAAGTCTTTGTACTTGGCTTTAGGGAATGATTTAAGCTACTGTTGCACTGGCCTTCTGACCATAAGCTTTAACTAGTTCTGCTCTGGTGTGAGAATGCTTTCAGCAGATGTGAGAGGAGGGATGTGGCTAGAGACCAAGGTACTGATAACAATATGTTTGGGGTTATTGAATTTGCCCTATCACCTTTTTGTCTTGATAGGATTTTAGCACATGAGGCACAGATAGGGCTAACTGTTTAGTAGATTCTGATTTCTTAGCAGAACTGACAGGCTAAAATTCTTATTTTGTCTCCCTGAACACAGCTGTTTATCTGCAGCTAGCAGAGACAAGCCTAATTAGGGAGTAGGGATGTTTGCTTTTGGTTAAGGCCAGAATGGATTTGGAGTGTTGTCATCCCCAGCCAGCCACCTTCTTCTGTCCTTGTAGTAGAATTATCCTACTCGCTAGAAAGTATTTGGGCAGGAATACTGACTTGTCCTTCTACCCTCTCCTTTAGACTCAATGATTTACTGTGAGCTGAAATCAGAAGGTAGGAAAAGGATACAATTCCTGGTAGGAATTGGAATGGAACTGGAAATAAAGTCCTCCTTCCACCTCACCCCCTAGTACTGTCAGCTCCTACTAGCCTGGACCAGACCAGAACCTGAAGCCAGTGGGAGGGTGTTTTCCATGGATTACCTACATTTTCCTATTCCTGAGCTCACTTGTTTAAGTCTGATTGTGTATATTTTCTTGGCATTTCTTATGCTGGCATTTGTTCCCAGTCAGATGATCCAAAGAAATCTTGCAAAGTTGTGTTAAGGAGATTTCTGGTGATTTTTCCAGTGATGTAATGAAATCAAGACTGTGACTACTTCCTTTACTTTCCTTAACCTGATCGTCAATTTGGGATGCTCAATTTGTCTCTTCTAGGGAGACCCACATTGTGTTCAGCATGGCAAAAAGTAACTCGAACACTGGTAGATTCCTAATTGGGCAAACATGAAGAATGAAGGAGAACTGAAGTTTTCAGTCAAACCATATTTGCCTTTTGAATCTTGTGTGATGCCTACTGTCAAGGCATGCTTTCTGTTATGATTTTGTGCTTAAAGTGCAAAGTGTGTAGGACTTTTAAGATGGGGAACACAGAAAATGGGGCTTATTTGAGATGTGAAAGTCAGGTACTTTTCTGATGATTGTTGTACTTTGTGTAAAAGGAATAGAAAAGGTAGTCTTGAAAAAGTCAGTTGCATCTGTCGAATGACTTTAGTACCTTCCAGTGTAGGAAAAAAAAAGAGGGTAAGGCTTTAGAAGACTGCAATTCAGTAGTCTATAATACAGATAAAACGTGTTCAGTATCTTCCAGTCTGTGATATTGGAACACTTCAGAAATGTGGCCTTAGGGTTCATGATAGTAACTCAGAGTTAAGGAACTCATTTTCCTGTTTAAAAAACTGGTTAAATTATTTCTTCTATCTACTTACTTTTCTGGTAATTTTTTTTTCCACCTTCATACTAACTATAAAGATATCTTATAACGGAGCACCAACATGAGTTCTCACTACACCTGTTGAATAGGTTTTGACTGTAGTCTTATACACTTGGCCCTCCCATGGACAGTTTGCTAGCCTGTGCAGTCCTGCGAAGCACACAACAGCACAGTTGCAGTATTTTAGTTGTGCAGTCCCCAAATGAGAAAGAATGTGTATGAATAAACTTCTGTGCTCATTTTGCACCATTTCCTTCCTACGAGAAACATTTTTTCCTTTGTGTGGTTGGACCTAAGGACTGTAAGAACAGTCTATTTTGGGTGGAAATGTATGTAAGTGTTAGTAAGTGAACTCATTACTCATTTCAAGCCGGACCAAGTTAAATCAGATTGTTCAAATTACCGTGGGATCACTTTGCTGGTAAAATCCTGGCAAGATTAGCCTTGAACAGACTAATTCCCACTATAGCAGAAGGAATTTTACCTGAAAGCCAATGTGGTTTTAGAACCAACAGGAGTACCACAGACATGATATTTGTTCTCAGACCACCGCAAGAGAAATGTAGGGAACAGAACAAAGGTTGATCTCACCAAGGCTTTTCATACTGTGAGCAGAGATGGTCTCTCATTACATGAGAATCAGCATGGCCAAGTCAGATATGGCAATGAACTTTCTGAGCCCTTTCTAATAACTAATGGCGTGAAACAAGGCTGCACCAGGTCTATTCACAATCTTTTTTAGCACGATGCATCAAAGTGCCACGGCAGAATTTGATGATCAGGATGGTATCTACATTAGATATCGTACTGATGGAAGTCTATTTAACCAAAGGCGTTTGAAGGCCCATAATAAGACCATAAAACAACTTGTCCGGGAGCTGCTTTATGCTGAACTTGCCACTGGCTATCGCAAGAGAAGAGCCCCGAAGAGGAGATACAAGGACTCCCTGAAACAATATCTCAGTCTTGGCCATATTGATCACCTTACTCTGGCCTCCAATCGGGAGGTCTGGAGTCATACTATTTTTAATGCCGCGGATGTTTTTGAGAAAGCATGCAGGATCACTCTTGAAGAAAAAAGACAGTTTAGAAAGAATCATGTCTTGCAGAATATACCTCCTGAGGAGTCCTTCTGCTGTGCCTTTTGCAACCGCTCTTGTCTATCTCGTATTGGCCTTTTCAGCCGTCAGCGCACCCGGGATCTTTTTTCACGAAACCTAGCCATGATGACTCATTTGAACAAGATGATCGGTTTACATGATAATCATATAGCAAAAAGAACTTGGGAGTCCTCAGAACATTTTGCATCTTTTTTGAAAACCCAAAGTGTAATAAAGGAAGTAGAGGAATTCAGTCTTTTCCAAAATGCAGGAAAAAGTGAACTGGATTCTCTTAGTGAGTACAATGAAGAATGCACAGGTCTCCAGCTGGTGTTCCCTTGTGTGCACTCTAATACGCTTCCTTCTTTTTCCAGGTACCTGTAGCTAACAAGAGTGACATTTGGAGACTATGGCTTGAGGCATGTGGGAGACTTTTCTTTGTTTTTGCTGAAATTCAGAAGTTAACTAGAAATTCGGAAAGTTGAGAGATTTGTTTTTAGAAGAAATATATTGAAGTTATGTGGTCAATTATTACTCGTCTAGAAAATTTTTCTGTCACTAGTCCTGTCTATGAAAGCAAATACTAGCCTTTGACCTAACACAGCAGAGCTGTTGCTGTGTTAGTAGATAGGAAAGTACTGTTAACCTTTATGATCTTTAGTACTTCTGCTCCAAAGAGAAAAGAAATTAAAAGATATCATTTCAGAGGCTTGATCGTATGTTCAGTCTCTTGTCTGATTCAGTCTGGTTTTTTGACTGATCATGGAAGATACTGGCTAGTTCCTAAGCAGAACTAGTTTAAATTCTTTTATTGAAACACTTCATTAAAAAGGCTTTTTAATAAAAAGTTGTATTTCTACAGTTTTTTGATTGCTGTAGCTTGGAAACATAAGTTTCAGCTTTAAAAAAAATGGGGGGGGGGGAATGTTCTTTCTTCCCATAATTTTAATCCTTTGCACCTCAAAGTGCTGAATGCTTTTGGTTGTCTTTTTTACCCAAGGGAGAATATGTTACTTTATGTGATGTTGGACCCTGTCCTCCAGAAGTGAGCACATGGTGTACTAACTGGGGTGAATTAACCTTGCAGGACAGGAACATGGGACCAACACTAGAAATGGGGCTGCTGAGATTCAGCATAGCAGTGGATCACTGCCTGACCCACATACAAAAAAATTCAAGAAGTTTTATTCTTAGTTGTGTTAAACACATGAAAATACTGTTGGAGGCGCGATGAGTTTGTCACAGCTGCATAAGCACAGACTCCTTAGAAAGTATTTCAGACATGTTTGAAACAATGGTTTTAATGTAGGTAATTGGAGGGTGGAACAAAAGTTACAAGGGGCTGGAAACCTACTTCTACATTACAGAAAAGGGATATGAAACTTAAAGAATAACATAAGGATGTTCTTATTCATTGTTTTGAGTGATCTGCTGAAATCCAAGATTTAAGAGGATAGTTTTAATTATGTGAATTGAGAGTTTAAGTAATTCTTTTTGTGTGCTTTGGGGGGAGGGGGAAAAGGCAAAAACTCATCATAAAGTAAACCAAACTCAAGAAATTTAAATAGAAAAAATGAATAACAGTAGGGCTGTTTCCCTGTATGCAGCCCTATAGCCAGCATCCAGCACCCTGCCTGTGTAATTACTGAAAACCCTTACGCCAAACTGCTAAACTCAGATATGCCCATTTAGCTTTAAGTTATGTCCTCACACTTTTAACTGTATTTTTATTTTAGGGTGTATTTTTGTTTTTTGTTTTGGTTTGGTTTTTAAATTTTACTGTTGGACTCTCTAATGCTTGTTGCGTTACTTTTGGGACAGTGAGGAGCCTTTTTGAGTCTTGGACCCTTGTCCTTATCAGCTGTACTGTCAGCACTAACTATACTTGCTTTTGGGATGAACCCTTCTTAGTCCTGTGGCAGTTGCTGTCCCACATAGCCCAGATTGCTCCCAGTGACACTCAGCAAGGTAATCCAGGGCTCTGGTTTGAACTAAGAATGAGTATGGTGTGTTCATTTTGCTTTCCACCACATTCTGCTGCCTAAGATGTTTTCACCTAGAACTCTGCTGGATATAAAGGGAGGTGCTAGGTTGAGAGGTTATAGTAGTCAGTCCCTTAAGGAAAAGCCTTAGATGAACCTTCCACCTCACCACTATCTCCCAGTGCTCTGAGAGGAGCAGTTTCTTTCCTGCTTGGAGGGTAGCATTGTCCTGAAGTTAAATCAGATAAGCACCTTTATAAAAGATAGAATCAGGGGCTTTGCTCCAATTGTCCAAAGCATGTAGGCCTGTTGTGTCTAGCTCTTTGAAGTACTGCTTTCAAAAATCAGTGTTGGCTTTCTGTGTTGGAAAATCTGTGTGCAGCAATGTGTATGCCTTGCTGATGAGTCCACTGAGTCAGACACCCCTCTGGAGTGAAGATTCAAACTGAAGGACAGCGGGAGGGAGGGCTTTGGCTCCATCAGTCCCTTTCTGTCTGCAGCTTACATGAATGGTGAGAAATTACATGCAGTATTGTTGACTGCAGCATATTCTCATGTGCCTTGTTCAGCCTGGCTGTAAACAATTCAAGTGACAGTATTCCATTATTCCCTTGAGAAGCAAAAAAATAGTTCAACCCTCACTGTATGGAAGGCAATGAGATTCCAAGGAAATTAGGGGAACCTGCTTGAAAACAACAGCAGTGCAAAGGGCCTCACAAATGTTACAGTCAAGGGTTTATCAGTCTCAACCAGAGATAGATTTGGGCAGTTCTGTGCCTGCTGACAGCAGCATTGCCTTAGAGTATTCCTATATGTTTCTATTTTATGTTGTAATTTGTCTCCGGTTTTGCTTCTGGAGATCCAGTATTGTCATACGTATGATAGAGACTTTAGTATAGGAGAAACAAGAGAAAGTATTGCTTTAATTATTTTCTTGAAACAAGGGGACTAGACAAGTTGAGAGGCTTCTTATGCAACTGTTTAGGGGACTGGAAAGGGTCCCCAAGTACACTGCTGGTGAGATGCTTTGTGAATTACTGATTTTAAGCATTCTGGTTCCATGCTTATTAATACTAGATTCATACTGCTAGTATGGCAGTATATATGTGATCCTGATTCATAGGACCAATTCATCAGTTTATATCAGAATAGGTAGAGTGCAAAATAGGGAGGTTACACAGGCAGTTCATGCTGTATTGCCTGTGGGAACAGACTCTTATCAGACATAAAATCTTCAAGAGAAATTTACCCTTTCTTACCATTTCAGTACATCTGAATAAGACAGTGTCAGCACATTGTGCAGCTGGGATGTTTTCTGATGCAATGGAAAATGCCCTGAAACTTGCCTTAGTGCTTCACTAGTAGTTCGGGGAACTACAGGCCAGTGGGCCTCACCTCTGTGCCTGGGAAAGTCATGGAGCGAATAGTATTAGAAGGAATGTTAAGGCATGTACAAGATAAAGAGGTGATCCTAAGTAGTCAACACGGATTCACTAAAGGCAGATCGTGCCTGACCAATCTGGCGGCCTTCTATGATGGAGTGATTGCAGCAGTTGATGATGTCATTTACTTGGACTTTTGTAAGGCCTTTGATACGGTTCCTCATGATGTCCTCATCTCCAAACTGGAGAAATGTGGATTTGATGAGTGGACTGTTCGATGAATAATAAATTGGCTGGAAGGACGCTATCAGAGAGTCGTGGTCAATGGCTCTTTGTCCAGGTGGAGAGCAGTGACGAGTGGGGTCCCTCAGGGCTCTGTCTTGGGACTGGTGCTTTTAAACATCTTAAATGACTTGGACATAGGTATTGAATGCACCCTCAGCAAGTTTGCGGATGACACGAAGCTGAGTGGTGTGGTTGATAGGCCAGAAGGGCGGGATGCCATCCAGAGGGATCTGGA
>VWZO01022235.1:0-21478 GCA_013396975.1 Bucco capensis
GTGACTTTCCAGTACCTAAAAGGAACTTAAGAAAAGGCTGGAGAGGGCCTGTTTGGAAATGCCTGTAGTGAAAGGACAAGGGGCAATGGTTTTAAATTGGAGAGGAGTAGATTTAAACTGGACATTAGAAAGAAGTTCCTCCCCACGAGGGTGGTGGAATACTGGCACAGGTTGCCCAGGGAGGTGGTTGAGGCCCCATCCCTGGAGGCTTTCAAGGTGAGGCTTGACAGGGCTCTGGGCAACCTGATCTAGTTGGGGATGTCCCTGCCCACTGCAGGGGGGCTGGACTAGATGACTTCCAGAGGTCCCTTCCAACCCAAACCATTCTATGATTCTTATAGGCAGCCTCTCCCATATTAAGAGTCTACTATAGGCCACCCAACCAATTGGAGCCTGCTGATGAGGCCTTCTTGCTTCAGCTGCAGGAAGCTTTGAGCTCACCAGCCCTCATCCTGGTGGGGGATTTTAACTACCCAGACATCTGCTAGAAGAACAACACAGCAGGATACAGGCAGTCCAGGAGACTCCTGGAGTTTATGGATGACAACTTTCTGGCACAGGTTTCAGACAAACTAACCAGGGATAAAGCACTGCTAGANGACTCCTGGAGTTTATGGATGACAACTTTCTGGCACAGGTTTCAGACAAACTAACCAGGGATAAAGCACTGCTAGATCTGGTGCTAACCAATGAAGAAGACCTCATTAAAGATGTGGATATTGGAGGAAGTCTAGGCTGCAGTGACCATGCCTTAGTCAAGTTCATAATCACTAGAAACGTAGGCATAGCACAGAGTAAAGTAAGGACTTTGAACTTCAGGAAGGCGAATTTCCTGCTACTAAGAGACTTGTTGGGTGAGGTCCCTTGGGATACTGTCCTTAGGGACAAAGGAACCCATCAGAGCTGGCAGTTGTTTAAGAATACTCTTCTTAGAGCGCAAGAGATCTCCATCCCTCTAAGCAAAAAGTCAAGCAGGGCAGGAAGGAGACTGGTGTGGCTGAACAAGCACCTACTTCTCGAGCTGAGGCATAAGAATGAAATGCACAGGCAGTGGAAGCACAGACAAGTGGCTTGGGGAGACTACAGGGAAATGGCTAAGAAGTGTAGGAATGGGATCAGAAAGGCCAATGTACAGATGGAGCTGAACTTGGCGAGGGATGTAAAAAATAATAAAGAAGGGTTCTATAAGTATATTAATCAGAAAAGGAAGATCAGGATGAGTGTTGCCCCTCTGTTGAATAAGGAAGGACATTCAGTCATGAAGGATATGGAGAAGGCTGAGCTGCTCAATGAGTTCTTTGTTTCAGTCTTTACTGGCAGCCAAACTTTCCACAATGACCAGGACTTGGTAGCCCTAGGCGGGTGTTGGGGGAGTGAAGGGCCTCCCACTGTAAATGAAGAACAGGTTTGGGACCATTTACTGAAACTTGATCAGAACAAGTCTATGGGCCCTGATAGCATACATCCTAGGGTCCTAAGGGAATTGGCTGATGTAGTTGCAGGACCACTCTCCATCATGTTTGGTGAGTCATGGCGGTCAGGTGAAGTCCCGGGTGACTGGAGGAAAGGTAATATCATCCCCATTTTTAAAAACAGTAGAAAGCAAGACCCAGGGAACTATAGGCCGGTGAGCCTCACCTCTGTGCCTGGGAAGATCATGGAGCAGATTGTCATGGAAGTAATGTCAAGGCAAATGCAAGACAAAGAGGTGATTCTAAGGAGTCAACATGGATTCGCTAAGGGCAAATCGTGCCTGACCAATCTGGTGGCCTTCTATGATGGGGTGATTGCAGCACTTGATGAGGAAAGACCTACTGATGTTGTCTACTTGGACTTTTGTAAGGCCTTTGATTCAGTCCCTCATGATATCCTTATTTCAAAACTGGAGAGATATGGATTTGATGGGTGGACTGTTCGATGGATAAGAAACTGGCTGGAAGGACGCAACCAGAGAGTTGTGGTCAATGGCTCTTTGTCTAGATGGAGATCAGTGACGAGTGGTGTCCATCAGGGCTCTGTCTTGGGACTGGTGCTTTTCAGTGTCTTCATTAATGACCTAGACATGGGTATTGAGTGCACTCTCAGCAAGTTTGCAGATGACATGAAGCTGAGTGATGTGGTTGATATGCCAGAAGGGCGGGATGCCATCCAGAGGGACCTGGATAAACTCGAAAAGTGGGCCCAGGAGAATCAAACGAAGTTTAATAAAGTATAAGGTCCTGCATCTGGGTAGGAGCAATCCTAGATACAAGTACAGACTGGGTGAGGAACTCATTGAAAGCAGTTGTGCAGAGAAGGACTTGGGGGTCATGATAGATCAAAAGCTTGATATGAGCCAGCAATGTATACTCACAGCCCAGAAAGCCAACCACATCCTGGGCTGCATCAGGAGAGGCATGACCAGCAGGTCTAGGGAGGTAATTCTGCCTCTCTACTCTGCCCTAGTGAGACCCCACCTGGAATCCAATTCTAGGGTCCTCAGCATAAAAAAGATGTGGACCTGTTGGAGTGAGTCCAGAGGAGGGCCACAAAGATCATCAAAGGACTAGAGCACCTCCCCTATGAGGACAGGCTGAAGGAGTTGGGGTTTTTCAGCCTGGGAAAGAGAAGGCTGCGATGGGATCTTATAGCAGCCTATCAGTACCTAAAGGGGGACTGCAAGACAGAAGGGGAGAGATGTTTCAGCTCGTCAGATTGTAATATGACAAGGGGGAATTGTTACAAGCTGAAGGAGGGGAAATTGAGACTGAGATTAGAAGGAATTTCTTTACCTGGAGGGTGGATAGGCACAGGAACAGGTTGCCCAGAGAGGTTGTGGATGCCTCATCCCTGGCAGTGTTCAAGGCCAGGCTGGATGTGGCCCTAGGCAACCTGGTCTAGTGTGTGTTGTCCCTGCCCATGGCAGGGGGGTTGGAACTAGATGATCTTTGAGATCCCTTCCAACCTGGGCCATTCTATGATTCTATGAGTTTTCCTTCTGTGTCTCCGGCTGTTGCCCCCAGCTCATACCTCCTTTTCTCCAAGTTTTGCATTGAGCCAACCCCAGGAGGTGGCTCATACATAACCATAAGCTCAGTTGATATCTAAGCCATGTTACTGAAAGCTGCTCCAGAAAGAGGAGGTGCAGAATAGCAAATCCTCTGAGCCCTTGCCTAACAAGCAAAATTACACATTCTGCACTCTTAAAAGCACATGGAAGATGGAATTCTCAGATGCATCAAAACAACCAGTCTAGCCATAATTTTTTTTCCTACAACACTCATGCAAGAGCTCGTTAGGCCATGCATCCCTAAACTGCAAGTCTCCTGATGTTATAGAACAATCTGAGCTAAAATACTGGAAAGCCAGGCAAAACGCTACAGGAAAAACCACCCATCCCCTTTCCTTATTTTTACAAAACAAGCATGTTTTATGAATATGGTCATTTTGGAGAGGTACAGGGCAAGTTGCAATTCACCCTCTGCACTAGGCAGCTGAAGCTTCTGGACAGCTTTCCCTGCAAGAGCAAGACAGTGGCACAATATGAAGGACAAAAAAGAAAATAGAAATAGAAAATACTCTGAATTTGGAATTAAATGGAACCTCATGTGAAACCAGCATTAAAGACATCTCCTGAATCACTCTGCTGCCTTTTTGATCAAGGAGAGCAGTGCAAACCCAGCCCCTTGAGTGGCTTCACCATGTCCTCTCATACCGCTTGTCTACACAAGACTAGTTCTGCTGCTTGGTAAAGGGAGAGAAGGTCACAGCCCTACTTTGCCTGCTCCTCCACCTCGTGCAGAGCTCCTGGTGTTGCTCTCAGCTGATGCCTTCCAGGGGAGTTGTTAGTCTGCTCAGCTTTTTGGAGTTTCTAAAACTTCTTTTGTCCTCTTTTTTCTGTGCAATACTGCCCTACTACATGTGAGTTTGTCTGGCTCCATGAAGAGTCAGTCCCTTCTCCCTGTACATACCATAGGCATTTTACCAAATTTCTGTGCACTGATAGCAGATAGCCCTTGCCTTTGATGTACCAAGCTTTATGATGAAAAGCAGAGCTTCCTGCACTGTGTAGCAAGTCACACACACAAATTTGGCAGAGCAGAGAAAAACAAAACAGTGAAAGACCTGGTCCTCTTGAATAGCGAGAGCACCAGGATGCTGCTTTCTGTTCACACCTGAGAACAGCAAATGGCAGCATAGGTCCTTTCCCTCAGCTCTGCATCACTCCTAATGCAACAATCACCTAGAAAACTCAGTGAGTCTAGGAACTGAAAAAGCCTGAAGGGATGGGAAGAGGAATGCCCCCTACCGGGTGTTCTGCTTCGTGCTTGCTCATCTGAAAAAAAAAACCAGAGGAAAAAAAACCTGTTTACACCACATGGATCTCACCAAGAGCCAGTGAACCCAGAAACAACTCACAGCCCCAGCACCAGGTGTTCTCTCCCTCTTGCTGGGTGCTTTAGGGCATAGTTGACCAGTCCTCCTCTGACAGGCTTAACACCCATGGGTGAAGGCACCTTGAGAGCCTAGTGCCATGGAGTCCCTGCACAAGGTGGTCCTGCAGACACCCTGAGAAGCAGCAGGGAGAGAACCAGGGAACATTGCTTCTCCATGGACCTGGAGGGGACAGTAACAATGACAATGACTCTTTTCATTTGGAAAAGGAAAGACATTGTCAATGAAGGCTCACAAAGTAGTGGAGGATTTGATATTTAGCAAACCCAGCCACAGCAGAGACCTGCTGCTGCCATGCCTTTGGTTGCACTCCATGGCACCAGAAAAATCAACTTGGTGCACCACTCTGCAGACAAGTACATCCCAAAAGAGCAGTGCTCTCTGCTGTGGGGTTTGCTGGTGTATATGAGCGTTTGCACCAGGTTTAATCACAGAACGCATGCAGGAAATAGAGACTGTGGGTGAAAACAGGGTCAATTTTTAACAGGATGCAGATAAGCGTGGTAAATCACTACGTGTGGTTTTATGGGCTTGTCTACTTCATTGTGCCATTTCTTTTTTCTAAGCTCCTTGTCTTCCTTCTCCTTGGTAGTAGGTGACAATCTTGCTAGTCATTTATAAAGAGACAGTTGTGCGGGTACCATGGAGCTGTGTAAAACTAACTTCTTGGTCATCTTTAATGTGAAACAACAAGGGAGCTCAGCTCTGGGGGTGGAAAGCTCCAGGGAGGAAGGGCCAACATAAGAATTGACAGCGGCTTGGCTGAGGACACTAAAATTTTGAAGTGTTTTCCTTTGGAAGCAGTGAAATGAAGGATAAGAGCGATGACAAACAGAGATAAGGGGAACCTATCAACATTGCCCAGGGAGGTGGTTGAGGCCCCATCCCTGGAGGCATTCAAGGCGAGGCTTGACAGGGCTCTGGGCAAGCTGATCTAGTTGGGGATGTCCCTGCCCAGTGCAGGGGGGCTGGACTAGATGACCTCCAGAGGTCCCTTCCAACCCTAACCATTCTATGATTCTATGATTCTATGATTCCTTGTAAAGCATATGGCCCTGTAAATGAGAGTTCACTGCCTGATAGCATCCATTATTGTACATTCTGGATGGTGTGGGACTTTTCAGCAAATACTGCCAAACCTGCCTCACCCACCCTGTGTTTTATTGTACGGATTATAACATTCAAAGTTGTAAGATGGCTTTCTTTAAATGTAAAAACAAAACAAAACAAACACCCTCCCCCCAAAAAACCCAAACCCCACAAAGCATGAAAACAAGCAATTCCCTGAGCTGCTTTTGAGCTGACTTACAACTAGCCTTCTGAGGGCTTCAGCCAGAGCATCTTGTCATTTATTTACTTCTGAATTTCTCCTCGAATTATTTAAGACCAAACAAAAATGGAAAAACTGAAAAAGCACCACACTGGAAATTAACATCACAATACTTTAAAACCTGAGTAATACTTTCAGAAAATTCTCCTGCAATTAGCTGTGGTTTGCAGGAAAACACACAGTAAAGCCCAGCAGGGCCCGAGGGTCTCCACTCAATAGATCCTTTTTTCCATACTCTTCTGTCTTGACATTAAGTTCAAAGCCAGGCTGGGAGACCTGTTTTGTCAGATGGAGTGGGTGGCTGCTGGAAGAGGTGGTCAATAACGGTCACATTGGGCCCCATACACAGCATCACACAGTGCTCTGGAAAGAGACAGTTCAGCCTTGTACTCCTTATTAATTTACACTGTAGCTCATGGAGATGTAATGAAAAAACAAAGCGTTGGGAGCTCAGAGCATAATACCACCAAAACTTCTCTGGTGCTAACAAAGACTAAGTAGTTAAGCCTATCAGATTCCAGTTTTCTGTGTGAAGGTCAGCTAAACAAGCTTCTTTTTTTTACTTTTTAAAATAGGTATCTGTTATAGTTTTGTTATTATTTTTTACTTGGTTTATCAGCAGGCTACCAGAGTGTTAAAGCCTATACAAAACAGTAGTCTGCAGTCTGTCAAGGTCACCTTTAGTGTGCTAGGTGTCACTTTCAAAATACATATAGTATCTGTTTGAGTAAATCTGAGTTTCCTGGTAGAAAGCCACCCTTCCCCAGCCATCACTTGCCTTTCCCAGGAGATGAAGACTGGGGTTTGGAGCAGCAATGCCCTGCAGGGATTGGTTAGAGATATGGTCACACACTCATACAGAGGGGAAGGCAGGGGATGGAGAGACAGAAGGGATCCAGCAAGGATGCCCATCTCCCCTAACCACCTCTGGCAGGGATGGCTCACTGCATCACAGGCTGCCACTGAGGGGAGGGAAACTCAGTTCAGCTGAAGTTTTGCTTCCTCCTTGGAGGAACCAGCACAATAAAATTACTAGGCTGTTTTCTATAATTTATTTCTTATCTGCTATATATCTCCATTATGTTACCATGCACTTAAGAAGCACATGGAAGTTTTGAAGTCTTAATTAGAAAAGATGAAATTGAATGCTTTCAAGAACTTTTGAAAACAAGTACATCAAGAAGTTCCCACCATTTTCACTGGAAAGCTTAACTGTTTCCCTTTCTGGGAAAGACCTGCTTTCTACTACCATTACACACTCTATGTTTGCCAAAGTAAGAATTTTTCTCTTAACACACACGTAGTATCCTAAGTTGTACTCATCTGTCTCAAACCAGTAGAAGAACCTGCATAACACGTAAAACCAAGGTAACAGAACTCACCACATAATTTGAAAACATTGTGGAAGAACTGTCCTAAATACTTGTGATTATATGATGAGAAGACTTAATGAAATACGTAATATGCAGAAAAAAATTCCATCATGCCTGGACTTACTGAAGTAACAATAAATTTGAAATTCCTGAACTAGCCTTTTCCAAAAGGAGAATGAAAATAGCTTTTAATTGAATAATCAGACTTTCATTTAAGTGAAATATTTCTTTAAGAAAAGCAGGAAACCAAGCTGGGTGGAAGATCTGTTTTCCCTCTTTAATTAATCCCTGTCTCAGACTTTGAAGACCTTTCTGCCCACTGTTTTAAAGCAACATCATTTATCTTGAGTACTAGGGAGACATTTAATAGTGTTCACAGTCATTCAGCTCTTTCTGCAAAGCCAGTATCCCCACCCTTGATAAGACTGGTAAATTTCAGTCCAAGCTATAGCTGCTAAATGTCTTCAAAAACATTAGTTTGGCCTTGAATGAAGAGAAATCAAGGGAAATCTACAGGAACCTTTAGATTGGACTGCATAGAGCTTAAGGAAAAATTGAATGTTGAAACATCTTTTCCTTGGACTTGTATCACAACTAGATTTAGCCCAGTTAATCTGATTCTGAAAGTGAGGGTTAAAGAGATTTTTATTTTTGCTCTGCGTAATGCAGTTTTACTGGTAATGAAAAATGACAAGAAAAAAAATATAATCAAATGTTCTGTTGACTATTTTATAGATATCATGAAAGATATATCTCCCACTGTGTTTTTAAGGACTTATTTGAGAAGTAATAATTTAGTACTTTATCAAAACCGGTTGGATGGGTTTTTTAAGCTGGGTGTTGAATGTCAATGCTTTCTACACATCTTTTTCCAAACATTAGAATTAAACTCACATAAAACAGAATACTCCAGATAAGCCCTCGCTCCAAAGTAATTTAATGACTGTTTTACTCTGGTTTTAACCTGATACTCTTACATTGCAGCAACTGGCCAAAACGCAGAATGGACAAGAGAGGGAGCTCTTTTGCTGCCTTCTCTGCAGAAGTGTGCTTCGTTTCCTTAAAATTCAAGGCTGTTTCCAGGATTTCATAACACAGGAAACAGAAGTTATGTGTTCTGCAGAAGATTAGATATTGAGCAATGCTATTACCAATAAAACCAAAACAAACCCAAGCAAATAAGCTCCATTTGTCATCTCTTCCAAACACAGTGACTCTTCAAAACTCACCTTTTTGTATTGAGGTGGAAGGCTTTCCCTCCCTCTTTCTAAAGTATGGGGACTGGCAAAAAAAAGAATCTTCTATAAAGTTCTATTACCAAAAAAAAAAAAAAAAAAAAGAAACAGACAGGGCTTTACTTTTCCCTGATCACACCTGGATTGCCCAACTAAAAGATAAACAGGTTTCTACTCCATCACATCATTGCTTGACTGCATATCTTGCCTTCCCTGGGCTTGGAGCAGTAGGGACACTACATCAGTAAAGATTAAACTGCAAGAACTGGGTAGCTTGACTGTCTAGAGCTGTCATGCTTTAGCAGTCAGATGCTCTATATGCTCCCATGAGCGAGCCACATCAGCATGTCCCCTTCCTGGATGCCCAGCCAAGACTGAGGCTCAGGCTCCAGCAGCATCCTAGTGGGGATGAGATAAGCATGCCAGACCTCGGTGAGAAAAATTCTGTCAAATGTCTGCCGCTGCCTGACTTTGGGAAGGCACAACACCACCACTCCCACCCAAGAGAGGGCAGCCAGGGAGCAGTGATACCCCGTGTTTCCCACCTGGTGCCTCTCCAATTCTGGGAAAAGTAGTAACTATAAAGGATAGAACAAACAAACAAAGGATGAGCAGGACTGGTGAGTAAGCTAAGGCAATGCTGGGAAGGGTTGAGGGAGCACTTGTTGGGCTTTCCCAAATCCAATCACATCACTATCGTCTGGCACAGCATCTCACTGCAAACCCAGAGCCCACTCCCTCCCAGCAGACTTCGGGCTGGATTGCAGTGAGGAAAGGATCAGGCTTTTGAAGAGACAAATGGGTGGTTCAAACCCATCAAAATCAGTAAGCATTTAGCTGATGCTCATTATACTCAGCAGGCCATTTGGGCATGAATTTCATGCTGGATATTAGGCTGAGACATGTTTGTTTAACAGAGACAGAGGCAAACCCCAAGCTCTGAGGGAGGATGTGAATTTTAAAAACATCATTCAGATTTCAGGAAAACAGCAGCAGTTGCCTCATCTGTATCTGTGCCTACTTAAACTCCCTCCTCCAAAACAACCCCACCCAGAGATGGCTGCTGTCCTGGGAATTGCTTTACCTCAACACAACTTGTCTTTGAAAAGGCAGACTGCAAGCTGTACTCCTATTCCTGGTTTGCTTCACTTTTTTTCCTTTCCTTTCTATGTGTACCATTTGCTGAATGTTTGACTAAAGAACAGCAGACATCTATTCTCCAGAAATTAAAAAGATGGTGAGCTGCAGTGTAAACAAACCAGATCTTTGCTGGACTCAAACATCAATGATACTTCTTGTGCGTCTGTGCAGCAGAAGTGGACTGGTGATTATAATCTATTTTTCTTCCAGTAACATAAAATAACGCTCAGACCCTATAAATACTGACCTCTCTCTACTCTCTGACTGGATCTTGGCAGCTCCATTCCTCATGGAGTAACATTGGAGCCAGGAGATCCCCAAGCAAGGCATTACTGCTCATGCTTGCAGGGCTACACTGTTTGGCTGGGAGCTGCTCAGTGGCCCATGCCCAGTCACGCTCCTCTGGGACATCCACGGGAGACCAAGAGCTGGAGCAAGAGAGCAGTACTTAGTTCAGCATTAAACCACTGAGAGTAGTGGATCGTTTTGCATTAGGGTTCCTGGAGAGTGAGGAGGGAAGATATAAGTTTCCTCAGATGTACAGAGAGCAGAGGATGAAGAATTAGAAATAAGGTGCTAAAAATAAAAGTAAATGCTGTAAGATGGCAGAGGGATGAAGCTGTTGTTTTCGCTAAGTCAAGATGCAGTGGTTACATTTGTCATGGTCCAGGTTTGCACAGTACTGAAGCCTCAACCTCAGCAATTTTAAGCAGATAAGTGATGTAAATTCATTTATGAAATGCTATTTGGACATAGCAGCTTCTAGAAGCATCCAAAATGCACTGCTCAACAACGTAAGACTATCCCTGTGAGTAGGTCTGGGCAAAATAGAAGAATTAAAATCCAGAGGCCTGGCAAAACTAAAATGTGTGTATGAAGAAGTGAGCCCAAACCAAACAAATGAGGATTGTGAGCACTCATACAAAGGATATGTACCTCATCATGGCTATTCCCAAAGAGAGATTTTCCTGTTCCTATTTGAGGTCAGGATGTGTACAAAAACAAACTGTCATATGTAACCGATTACAACAAACACAAGGGATGGGTGTGGGCAGCTACCAAAAGCCAAGAAGTGTAGGATGTCATAAGCAAATGTACAGCCTGGTGGACCCACAGAGTTTCTCCAAGCAGCGGTAAAACTTTTCCTGCACAGAGACAATGGCAATCTTGCATCATTTCTTAATATTTGTCAAAGGATTTGGCACCACATGAAACATAAGTGAAGTTCCTGCTCCCAAAATCTGAACTATTAAGTCTTGCAACATGTTTAGGAGGTCAATACAATAGAGTGCAGATTGGTTATTTATCCAAAGCTCCACGACAAGCATGGAGCAAAGATAAATGCAGAACTGAAGCCAAAAAAATACGTAAGTAACCGCAAATTTGGCCCAACTGACTTTGTTATTCAGATTTTAATCACAGTAGTGCAAAGTGGACCTGAACACTTTATGGCACTGTCCTGGGGATGTGGGGAAGCAGGAGGTGAGGGATCACAGGCACTTCAGGCTGAGGACATACATGAACTCTACATCCAGCAGCAAACACTCTTATCATTAGATCTGTATGTAATGATTATCATCTCTTCCTCAGACCATGTTTGCAAACACAAATGGCTAGGTGCACAGGACCCATACACTGAACATCTAATCATCTCTTCACCATTCTTTGCCACTTCTTATTCTCCATCTGTTTTATTTTAACCTAAGCTGTTATTCTTCACCACAAGGAAAAGGCCTAAGGAATGTCAAAAAGGCTGTAATCCAAAAGTACACAGGTTGGTAATGAACACATTATCCTTTCTATACACCATCAGCTAGTGCAAGGGAAAGCAGGTGAAAAAGGAAGGCTTCTTCCACCTCCTTCTAGGACTGCTGCTCTGCAGAAGGGATTGTTTTCCATAGTCATGGAAGAGGCAGAGGGAAATGAAGAGGAAGAGCCTCAGTCCTGTTTCTTGCTGGATGCAGAGGTTTTGCTCAGCACAGAATATAGAACATGTTGTTCTTCAAGATATTTTGAGTCTATAAGTGCTTTGTTTTGAATTATTTCTATCAATGCTGGAACTAACTGTCTGGTGTCCTGCAGGCTTGTATTTTATGGTTGGTTAAAGCCTGTTTAACTCTCATATTCTTTGCAAGTTCTCTGCTGCATAGATTTAATGCTGCAGTCAGGGTACTCAGTGAAAATGTTCCTTTTCCTTTTCCATTCACCTACTTCAGCTGAAACTTCAGGAACATGGTTACCTTCAAGATCCCTTGTCTACCAGACGTGGCTGGAGATGGCTGAAGGATTAAAAACCCAGAGAGGAAGAGACTTGGACAGGCAAAGACTGTGTCTGCCTGAAGAGACTAAAGGAGTGTGTGGCATGTCTCTGCAAAAGCATTTCATAGAAACCTCTACTCCCATCTCTGTTTCTCTCTCTCTCTCACTTCAAAATCAGTTACAACAAAGGCACTCACTATTGTCCTTGAGGATTCTCATCAGGTTTCTGTCTCTGGAAGGCATCACTTTTCCACAGAGCACTGGATGAAATCCAAAGCACAAATTATGAGATCCATATGAGGGAAGCAGATGTTTCTAGGCAATGTTTATGGGGAATAGCAAATCTTTGGGGAAACATTGAATTACATTTTCTTTAAAGCAAATACTTCAACTGTACAATAAATATGCAAAATATAAAGCATACGAATAGGGAGATTGAGAGAAAGGTGTATATATCTGTGTTAAAAAAATGTTCAAAAGCCCTTATGTAGAACACATGCATTTTTATGACTTCATACATCGGGCAAGTGGTGTGGTGTTCAGGAAGCTCCTCTGATGAGGGAGGTTGCAATCAGAAGCATAGCATCTTCAGCCATCCTGGAGCTGCACAAGATTGTCCCAGCTCCCCAGACAGACCTGGTTGTGCAGACCTCACCACATCCCTGTAATCACTGACCTTGCACCAGAAATTCCAAAGCCAAAAGGAAAGAAACCTCTTATGATCAGAGCAGCTTCTACCTATTTCAGGGAAAGATGCTCATTTTGGAACACTGGTTTGGTGCAGCCACAAGCTACCTCTCAGACAGCTTTTGAAAATGTGTCAGGCATGGTATCTCCCAAACTCCATCAGGATGACTTTTTTTCTTGCATTGCACTGTCTGAGACTAGGAACTAAGCCAGGTGAGGGAAACAGAGCTCCTCTGACATTTTGTATTATAGTTCCTATCATTCTTCTCATTGTTTAAAATCAAACTGTATATCATCATTTTTTGCCAGGGAAGAAGTGAACCACGTGGGAGGACCATTCAGCTCCTGAAGCACAGTCAACATTTGCCAGCTGAGGAGCAGATGGCTGGCACCCATTTGCACAGTAGTCCTGCAGTCTTGTTGGAGAGGTCATTTTGGCTTAAGAACCCATTTCTGCCTTGGAGAGCTTATTCTTGTATGCACATACTGGGCCCACACTTCAAACTATGTATTCATCATTCTCCACTCAGAAAGATCATGTGAACCACTGGCAGAGAGCTTAATGGAAATAAAGTCTTTGATGCACTGCACTTAAGTCTGAATGCTTCTGTACTGGCTTCACTCTAATCCTAAGCCTTCTAAAAACAAACAGATGTCATCATATACTTGGTTAACTTTATAACCAATGGAGAAGGAACCATTCACAAATAATCAACTACATTATCCAGAAGAGTTCCACATACTAGAAAATGTCTGTGTTATACAGGTATCGGAGAGGGGCTCAAACTGTCAGGTGACTCCACAGGGCACTGTGTAGTCCAGCCAGCCTTATGACCCCAAAAGCAGAATTGGTCTTTCTGGCCATAGACTGACTACTTTCACAACTAATTCAATGTCTCACCAGTATTTTCAGCTGCAAGACAGAGATGTGATGGCACCTGGGGTTGGCTTTGAGGCAGCCTTGTATAGCATAGTGAACCTGCAACCCAGATAAAATGCTCACAGACCTGTCAGTGCTGACAACTTCTTAAAAAAGGTGAGGGGATGACAGATCTTCAGAACAGTCTTTTTTTTCAGAGTCAACATGTTTATTCTAGCAATTAGTGTGCTCCAAAACTATACATAGCTATTGCAATATGATAGTGGTTATGGCATTCTAGCTAGAAGCCTAGTTAATAGGTCAGTGTGGCAGGTAATGTATGTATGGCTAGGCTTCGCGAACGAAGATCNGTAATGTATTACATGTTAATAAATCAAGACAGACAAAATCAGGCCAAATCTTCATCAGAAATTACTCTAACTCCAAACTCTAAGTAGTTTCAGACACTATAGAATAAATCCTTCATAGAATTAGTATATGTATGTTCTGTAAGTCCAGCTCAGAAGTCTTATTGTCAGGTATCTGGGATGAAGTGGGATTCTTCTTGACCAGAGTTTCTAACATTATTTCTTACTATTTTTTAAAGTTAGTCTAATATATGGTCCTTCCATTCAAGTTAAGGAGAACTGCACCTATGTCTATTGAGGTCTTGCTAGTGAAATATTCTGATGACTCTCCAGGGTCACTACATTCTTCAAAAGCACAGTTTTACGCTACTGTTTCTTGAGACTCAACTGATACAGGTAGATAGTAATTGCTGGGTTGGACAGAGAGCTGTAAATGAAAGGGGAACATAATGTATAACGAAGGAAGTCAAAAGTGTTTTGTAAATACTGACTGTACAAAGCAATTAAATCATGTTTACATTATCAAAGGCTGGAAGTATTTTCAAAAAAGTATGTATTCTGCTGATCTCTGATAAAATTTTCGAAACAGAAAGATGTGAAACACTTAAGGGAAACTCACTGCCCTTTCACAGTTGTCTTCACTCACCACTGCTCCATCTGCCTGTACGCATATCACTAGAAAACAATCAACCATTTCCCTAACACTACAAAAGAAAGTAATCTTTCCCATAACATCACCCAAGTCACCTGTTAACTCAGACTCCTGTGTATTTCTCCTCTCTACTGGAATGCCCTCTTTATCTTTATGATTCAGTCCTGCTTGGATAGCAGCATCCCCCCTCCCTTCCTTCCCTGCTTCATTTCAGTATTCTCCAGAGTGCCACCAATCTGCTTTTAAAATTATTCAGAGGGATTTAGCTTCAAATCTCCATGCCTAGATTTTTCCCCCGGCCACTATCCCAAGGGAGTGCTGTGAAAACTTAATTTAGCCATCACACCTGCAAAGCCGTAGCACGTAGACAATGAGTCCACTAAAACTGGGGTAGGATTGGGTATTGTGCACACACACTTTTCCCTTTGTGTTCTTGCAGAAAGCAACTACTGGGGAAGTCACTACAAACCCAAGTTATCCCAGTAAATACTGCCTTTTCCTAGTAAGCATAGTTCCTCCAAATGGTGAAGAATGATTATGTAATTAATGCTTTATATGCTGTTTTGGTAAAATTTGGAGGGGCGGGGGAATGAATTTGTTTATACATGTTAGGAATTCCTTCCCTTTAACCTCAGAAGAAATCTTTAAGTTTTTCTTAAATAGAGTCTTGCTAGTTTTCTCAGCAAGAGAAGACTTCAAAGTATAAAGCAGGACAACATTCTGATTATGTAAATATTCAATTAATAATATCAACAAAAGATGGTATCTTTTTCAGAGAGGACTAGTAAAAGGTCTAATACTTTTAAACCAGTTTTTAGATGAGCTCAGTCTAAGTAGTAGCTCAAGAAACAGTACAAAAATATCAAACATTTTTCCCTTCCTTGGCTCCCCGTTATGTTTAGAGAGGGCTTTCAGTAAGACCCAACAGCAAGAACAAACGGGCAAAGGTAAAGAAACAGATTCACAAACAAAAGTACAGTGAACAAATGAACTGCAGAGTCATAAGGGGAGAAATGAATATGAGGTGTGGGAAGAAGTGTGTTGTTATTGCTGGAGAGAGCAACTGGAAGCCATGGTGGAAGACGGATTTAACCCACTGCCATTCTCAAGTAGGCATCACCCTCTTCTCCAACTCTCTGATGCTCAGTGGCAGAACGTTATTTCCACCAGCAGCAAATCCTGTCTGTCAACAGGGACCGGCTTTCATGCACTGAGGGAAGCCAGAATATATGTGAATTCAGCATGTAGGGGAAGGTACGTTGTAGTCCATGCCCAAGATCTGCTTTAGCATCTCAGAGCACCAGAGCAAACTTGCAGCAATGGCTCCAGCTTGCAGAGAACTGGAAACCAGTTCTGGAACTGGAAACTATGATTCCTCATCATAGAATCACACACACACATAAAGACACATGCAACCAAAACTGAGAGGTGCTCGTTTGGATTAGCAGCAGGGAGAGCCAGTAGCCCATTGCTGACAGTCACCCTGGGGGCACGGGCTGTAAAGGTTTTGTTTTCTGTTCTCTGAGAAAAGACTCCTGCTAGACTGCTGTAAACCTATCCTGTTCAAGGACATCTTGTTTGTGTTAATCCTGTAGATTAAGCACGCAGCTTTTCAGTTGCAGCTTTGTGGCTGTTGTTACCAGTATAGCTCCTACAAGACTTGTAGGCCAAGGCACGTTAACTTCAAGGCTGTCATTGGACTAGCACGAAAGATGAAAAATCCCCAAGAATCATGAGAACTGACTCTCACACCAAACACTCTGTTAGAAAAAATAAATGTTGGAAGAGAATTGCCTCCTGTGATCTTCTCTGTGTTGAAGGATCTCAGCTGTTACTGGCAACAGGAGACACCAAAGTTGAAGCTTGCACACTTGTGCAAGTACAATGGTCTAATGCACACTGCAAAGGGAGCTCAGCAAAAATTGGAGCCTCCAGGGACTCTGAGGTGAGCCTGTTGCTTGGGCTAAAGCCCACTAAGGAATCCAAGCAGGATGGTCACACTGATAAAGACAGCAATAATCAGGTTTTCTAAGAGCATCTGGAGGCATGCTCTTGCACAATCTCCTGTCCTGCATTTGGCTTAGTCACACCATCATCTTGGCTAAGCTTGCAAATGTACATTTAATCATCACTCAAGCACTAGGCACTTGTTGGCTTGCTGTTCATTATGAATGTTACCTATAAAATATTCACAGAAGGTTCCATGGGGGTAGAAAAGTATAAATGACTACATATTAAGGGATAATTATTTTTTACAAATGGAAAGGAAATTAATAACATCTGGATTATAAAATAGTTCTTTGTATACAGTGTTTTTAATATGGGTTCCATCAAATCCCTGGACTTCACTGTTGAGTGAAGCCTCAGTACCAAAGAACTGGCATTTAGATGGTGTTTTCTTGGAATCAAAGCTAGCCAAAGCATTCATGCTAACAGCAGGATTTCCACAGGCTTTTCTCACTTTACTTTTTTTAGATAGTTAATTCACTTTACAAACAGCCTGTGATATTTTCAGAAGAGCAATAAATCATGCAACAGATTTATGCAAGAGCTTGATTCTGTACCTCATGTTTGTCCTGTAATGTAGGCTCTTGTTGAGCAAGGTTCAGAAGCACCTCACTTTAAATACAGTTGATCTCAGGCTAACAACACAGAGCTTGAAACATTAGGTTATCTCTGAAGCTCACATTTACTGGTCTCAGTGGAACCATATCTTTAATGCATCAGAGGACCCTGCCTGCTGGATGCACCTTTTGTGAACACTGCACAGAAATGTGAAAGAAATATTCAAGTTTTTATCTCATACATAGGGGTTTGCCTGCAGAGAGTGCTGAGGCTTTTGCAGTTTCAGCAGGATCACATTATGTACTCACAGAAAAGAACTTCCCGTTTCTGTGTATTTCAAACCAAATAGTCTACTGCAAATATTTCTGGACTTCTAAGACTGGGAAGTTCACATTTTCCTTGCAAATATGACCTAACCTCACCTAGAGATGACTTACTAGCACAACTACCATTCCAGGATTTTCAAACTGAGATTTGGCCACACTCCAGAAATTTGAAAAAAAAAATTTGCATGCCATCAACCCAAGGATGTTTTGGAATGTGATAATAATTCCCAGCAGAAAGTGGCCAGGTTTGGCTCCTAGTGACTAATGAAGCTGTCATACACTATTCCTTCCTGCTGTTTAATAATGCTTTTGAAAGAGCCCTTTATGGAGATGAATAGTATAGTAGTGCTGCAGCTGAGGAACTGGCATGCTGTCAAAGAAAACAGAGGCCAGTTTACTATGCATGGCACTGTATTTTTCATTATACTTCACAAAGACTTGTTATTAACTGAAAATGAATTCATCATTAGCAGACAGATATTGTTTAATAAATAGTTCAGTACTGGTTTGAGACTTCATTCCTATAGTCAGATTTCATTATAACAGCAAAATTACCAGTTACTTTAGATGTTGATACAATCTTCACTGTTTCTTAGATCCTGAATTTCAGGGAAAAATTAACTGAGATGGCAATGTAGTGCATTCTTCCCATTTGCTCCTCAGTGACTTATGTATATGCACATATACTGCATATAGCATACAGTTAATAAAGGTGGCAATTCAGCCAACTCAATGATGATAGTAACAGAGACAACAGCTCCTACAGTCAGATACAGATTTCAGCTTCTGCTCTGTTGGAGTGATGTAATCAAGTCACACATGATTTTTATATTCATTAATCAATTCATTGGTCATCTTGGGTAACTGCGAGGCACAGCAATATTACAGCTGTGCAGAACATTTGTATCAAACAGTAGCATCAATCTGTAAAAACTTACTGGATTTTTTTTCCACACAGGTAGAAGTCCACAAGACTCCTACCTCAATGCTGTGTCCAAGTGAGTTCACCTATTTATGAACTCTTGGAGGCCTTCAGCAGCAGCATTGAGAAGATGTGATACACCTCTACTCCCTTCTACATTTGCTCTGAAGCATCTGGGAAATTCAAATGCTCTCCTTAGCCTTACAAGTAATCTTCAACACATGCTTTCAGATGAAAGCAGCAGGGAGACAAGAGAGTGACATATCTTATCAGCTCTCCCCACAGAGCTCCATCAGCATCAGCCAGAGCCCTCTGAAATGAGTCCAAATGGGTTGCAGTGTGTGCGTTTGAACACAGTTGGCTTTCAGAAGCTGCAGCGAAATATCACAGGCCTTATCTGAGCAAGGAAGTTTAGATGAAGAGTACCTTGGATTTGCACAAAATCTACTTTAACTGGTTTGGACACTTGCCAGTATCAGAGGTGGTATTACACAGATCTAGCTTGTTTCTCTGTTCTGTGATGGAGGTAAACACCTATGATCACTTTAAATCAGCATGACCCATCCAGTTCTGCATTTGGACAGTTAACTACTGAGTGATCCAGCGAAGCATTCCATCCTGCACAAAGCTTCCCTCCACAGTCTGTCTTACTATGCATTCCCTTACCCTTACTGAAAGGTGCAGAACTGAAGGCCTAAAAGTCAGCTAGAAGGTGCATTATCCTCTTACTATGTACTCTTTTTGTTAATGACATTTTATAACTGCTGATGGTTGCAGTACCAGATACCAGACTGCTATATAAATTTGGAGTCATATAGGAAGGTAAATTTGCCTCAGCACTTTCATGCTGCTTTTGATGCTGAAACCAGCTAATTGGAGAGGAACAGCAGGAGAATTGAAATCAGGCAGTTGTTTTTGTGAAACATCTGTCCAGAACTTCATTCTGTAAAGTGTTACTTCTGTCTTCCATCAACTGGCAAGTGGCAATTTAGATAGAGTACTTGAAACAACCAGGGCCACCATCCTAAAAAACTGTCGAGTGCTTACTTCAGAACTAACATGTCAAAAAGACTTCAATATACCTGTTCTCACAAACTCAGATCTTAACAAGCAGAAATCAAAATCCTGGGATAAGGAACTCCTGAACCGGTTAGACAAAAAGGAGGAGATCTGCATTGCATCCTCCTCAGAACCAGCAAGGGCTATTTTTTTATTTGGTTGGGTTTTTTTAAAGTGAGCTTGAATCAAAGCACAGGATCACTCTGCAACTTTCAGCATATGTCAAAGCCTTCAGGTTTCACATAAGCCCAGAAAACAGAAAAATACAAATGTTCTTTTATTTATTGTAAAAAGGAAAAATGCTTTGTGCATAAGGGAAAATATTGATAGAAGTATCCTTTTTAGTCAGGAGGGCTTTTGAACAGTTCTGCTGTCTAAAGAATATCCTTTCAATTGGGTAGTCCATAGAGTGGATCATGAAAACAAGTGAGAACCAGTAACACCAAACATGATTCTATGAACACCAAACGTCAACAGCCAACCAACCAACTCTACATATTATCTACTTGCATCCCTGCAACACAGTCCATTAATATCCCAGTTTATATTATAATATAGGTATTCCCCAACATTGCATACTGTGTAGATATCTTAATAAAAAGCCCCTGGTTTGTGGAAATGTCTCATGCCATTTGCACAGACCACATCTCTATTTATTCATGATCCCAATACATCTTTTTGTAAGCCAGAAGAGTGTCTTACATGGATAAATAATATTTGGAAAGAGTCCATAAATTTTCAATTGTCTCTAATGCAGTCAACAGCTGGAAACATGCAGACAAGCCAGTTCAAGAGAGACCACCAGCAAGCACTGCCCGCCAGAATTTCAGGATCGTTGATGTCATGATCTCATCACCCACAAACCAAACAGAGTGCTGCTGAATAAAACAGTCCCCAGAGGCTTGTAGGCACTGCTAAACACAGCCATTTCCCTAGATAAGCATTCCTCCACTTACACCATGACTGTGTCACCCAAGTGCAATGGCAGATGACACTGCCATCACAGGTGCTCTCTTTAGACTGAAGCTTTACCTTTTGACTGCTGGAGGTTATGACACACTGCTCATTAGAGCTAGGTTCTGTTCTGGATGAATTTAAATTTCAATAGTATGATTTGGAAAGGAAAATTCTATGTAATCAGTATCACAACTGATCACAATGCTCACACAATGGAAAGCTCTATTCTGTAACAAGTCTTCACAGTAGGTGCAGTCATTTATTTTTATCTCAGTCTTCTTTTACAGCTGCAAGACGCAGCTGATAAAATATTTGAATTTCATCTGGGGAAAATGCACTGAAGAAACACATATGTTTTAAAGGGCTATTTTGGAAAACATGATAGCTAAGAGAAAGATAATTGCTTCTAATGAAGCTTGGCTGGCATACTTGAAACAAGATCCATGAGCTTTCATGCGTTAGACTTTCTTGTTGTGCAAACAAGATACAGTGTTCCCCCTTTCATTCAATGTTTCGTAAGAGCCACAGAACAAGTTATCAATAATTTACCACATGTATGCAGTATTGCTTGGTAGTTGGATAGGATACTAAAAAGCCCATGGTGTTTTTTTATCAACTCCTATGCATGAATAACAACAAGAAATTAAAAAGCAAGGAAATCTTTATTCTGTGTTTTGCAGTCTCGAAACCACTGTCAGCACTGCTGTCAGCTTGTCTGCTGAGGAGAAACACCCTGGAAGTCTATCTGAGCACCTTCCTGTTTGCCACGCAAAGTATTGGAGCCAGTAACAGCAGCATCAAGTGTTTCTCTGTGAGGTCTCCATGACCTCTGAACTGCAAAATTGAGGACCAGAGAACTCCTTTTCACACAGGAGAATGATTGAAGCACAGTGAGGTTTCAGCCCATGTTATTAAGCAGGTTTTACACCGACTCAAGATAAGCATGCATGTTTGAGGTACCTCAGGTCTCCCTGGCCTTATTTCACACTGTATGCATGATGGGAGGGAGTAGTATGCTCGGGGCTTCAGGGACAAGACTTCACTACTCCACCACTGTGCTCGTTGGGGACCAGTGAGCTGCTGTTGGACATTTTTCCTATAAAAAAAAAAGTGAATTATGCTGTCTTGCACTCTCTGATCAGAGGATACTGTTAGAGAAGGTGGCCTGCTGCAGTCTTATTAGAAAGGAAACCTGCCTCTCAGCCCACACCAGACCCACATTTGGTAGCATGCAATGGACTGTGCCTTCAGTTGGTGTAAACTGGTACTGCTGCATGGAAGATTGATGATCTGGATGAGAGGATTGAGTCTA
>VWZO01022236.1:0-64548 GCA_013396975.1 Bucco capensis
CCTGTCCTTTCTGAACAGCTTGTAACCACAAACTATAGCAGAGTCTTGTTTGGGGACAAGTGGAAAAATCAGTTGTGCTCTAGCCTGTTTCTGAAAACTGAACATTTAAGAAAGCTGCCACTGTTGTAGCATTTCATACAGCCTTGTGCCTGTCCAGGAGCAAACAGGGACATACCTGTGCATAAACACCAGCTTAGATGGCTGCACCACCCACACCTTGTCTGGGTGCATTTAGGAAATCCAGCCTTTTCAAGAAGCATACGTGAACCACGCAACCACAGCAAGATGCTAGGTGTGTGTACAGCAGTGGGACCCATTGTGGCTGATGCCAAGTACCACCACTGTACAGCTGATAGTGACAAAACCCATCCCTAATGCATATGGTAAGGCCCAAAGGAACTTTTGACTCCTCCAAAACAGTATAGAGCTTTTGGTCCATGAAGAAAATGTCATCCTCTTGTATACATAAGTCATCATAGCTCAAGAGAAACTAATACCTGCATAACAAAAGGATTACAAATTTTCGTTATTGGCAATCCAGGTGAAGTCTCAGGCCACTGGCTTAAGAATTAGAAAAAAAACAGAAATGTTTCTTAAGCTGGTTTTGAAATCTATCTGTTTTGTGCAACAGGAAGACCAGGAATAAGGGAGTGCCAGTAGCCTGTCCATCAGTACAGGAGGTGACTTCCACTCAAGAAAAATTTGAGTCTTTTGGGTTGGAGCAGGGTTCACGGGTACAGAGGATAACAGAGCTATGCAGGCATGCCTTCATAGTTTGTCATTGACACCTAAACACTGGCTTAAAACTGAAGCTGTGCTGTTCTCAATTAACTATTACATGAATATTTTTCTAAAAAAGAAGACTGGAATACACTGATATCCATAAACAATTCTTCATTATCTGAAATGAAATTTCATTTCCAAGATTTGCAGATGACACTGAACTATTTTGGGTCTGCTCTGGAGGGAACTGAAGAAAGGTAGAAAACCAGACAACACAATGGCAGATTAAATATATGCAACTTGAACTGTTTCCAAATGCTGCTAGGTACTGAATTGAAAACATCAATTCACAAAAGATACAAATGAATTTTAATAGACAATTTAGTTGCAATTTCCGGATAATCTGCTAGTATCCAAAGCCAAACAAAAAAAATCTAAAAGGAAGCAAAATGTTACAGAATAAGATAGAAAAGCATTCTACTAAAATTTAGCTCATCAAACAAAATTAAATTCATTTTCTTGTGAGAACTACAACTGAGAGAGAATTTGAAGGTATCACAGTTGAACCCTGTGAGTACCAAAAGATTTTGTGATGATTTAGACCAACTTTTTTTAAAGATCCACCCCAAGATATATTACATGTGGCTTTAAGTGCTGACCACGTGAAAGAATTAGAGAATGTTTGGGAGGGATTCCTCTCAGCACACAACATAAGATTTTTAAAGAAACCAAATTATATGGACAGCTGCAGCATTATTTATGTCCTTATCCATCAAAACACGAGTGTTTTTTTTCTCTATCTTCAGGAAAATGTAAAGGACCAATGCTGCCTCAAAACTTTCTGTCACTAAGCTCTGCTAGCCTCAGGAGGGTTAGGAGGGCCCAGGGTGATAAGAGAAGAGATATGGGAAAGGTACTTTTAGAGAGGAATTTACTTTCTTATATCTCACTCATAAAGGTAATGGCCATGGACAAGGTTCAGCCATCTGCTTGTAAATTCATAGTCCTTATGTCAAGGGAGATGTGGCAAAGGCTTTCAGGGAGAAATCCTCTTTAGGATGTGTCCCACTTAATAACTCTAAGAATGACCTGGAAAAGATGGATAACATTTTCACATTTACAGGTGTTCATTAATGAGAAAATGAGACAAATTGCTATGCAGGTAAAAGACAGTAAGAAAATTAAGTAGTTGTGCGGTGAGGTACACACACACACAAGTGTGGCACAGCTGCTTCCAAACATAGTGAAGAAAATTATTTTCTAAATGACAGATTTTATTGACATTGGACTCTGTTGAATGAAGGCACTTTTCCATCCAATGCAACTATCTAACATCTTTTACTTCTGTGGGCAATTCTGTTGATCCAGTTATTTTTTCCACAAAGGTGATTTCAGACTAGATTCCTGATAATATTTTTCCTCCTACCTTCTGTTTTAGCCTCTGTGTATCTGTGTTGTGAAAGCACTTCAGGTACATTTAAAATAGAAAAGAGTACAAATAAGCATATTATTTTTGTACCTGAGAAAACAAAACTTTGATTGGAGATGTGTCCTAGAAATGACCCTGTGGCAAGAGGAAGAGGTGAACAGCGCTTGCAGTCATAGCCAGTGAGCTGGCTCTCTTTGCCAGATAAACACACCCAACATATTCAAGTCCTTTCCCGATGACTAGTTTCCAGATGGGGCTGCCTGGCTGGATGTGATAGCAGGGGAATGGCAGCCAAGGTATGAACACCTTCCCACCTGTCTGAGGTTGGCAGGAAAGCTCTTTTCTTTGCAGTTACTCTGTGACCTGTGAAAGAAGTTTTTCATCTTTCACTTCTGAACACCAGGAGTCAGAGGCACTTGCTGTCAACCTGGGGTCAAACCACCGAAATATTTCTTGCATTCTATCATTTCCTTCCCTTGGAAAGAAACTCTGCCCCTTGTCACATACTGATTGAAAAATACTTCCCCAATTCACAGGCCAGCATCCAGGACACCTGCAGCAGGGTCACGTTCAGTCACTGCACAGAGGTGCCTGCTATGCTGTGCTGTTCTGTGCAGCTGGGCAGATGGAACATCCCTGTCTGGGGACAGGGTTCCCACAGGCAGACTTGAGAGAGGGCTGGCAGTCCTGGGCTCTCCCAATGGCACATATGAGGGTGGCATGTTGTCTCCTAAAGCAAAAACAGTGCAACAGCATTCATGGGGTTTGGGCACCTCAGTAGGAGACCAGAAATGGAAACCAAAGGACAAACTGTATGTTGAACATATGAGACCTGAGAGACCTGACTGCCGCTTCAACACTGTCTGCAAGTCTTGCCCTCACAGCCATTTAACTCCCAACCTCCATTTAGCCTCTCTGCTCTCAGGCAGTCCCAGCTTCCATTAGCAGCTGCCAGGCATGCCTATGCATGCACAGGGATGAGATGGGGCAATGAGGTCACCTGCAGACAGCAGTATCAGGAACATGGGCTGTGCACGCACTGGCCCCACATTTACACTCATACACTGTGCCAGGGAGGCCTTGGTAAGCTGAAAATGTCTCACAGATTTGACTGAGGGTAGATTTTTAGCTCCTGAATACTAAAGCTAATTATGCTTAGTGTTGGAGGTTTTCTCCTTTTTCAGATACATGAATCATCAAAGGGGCTCTCTATGGGAAACCAACATCTGTCACCCACACAAACAAATTCAGAATGGACAAAACTTCAGAAAACTTCAAAAGATTTATTTTCTTTACATCTGTCTGCTTATAAACCCCACCATATATCCTCGGTTAGCATTGTCCTGTGACAAGTTGTCCTCCTGTTTACATGAGACAAATAAATCACTCAGACCCACTAGAACTGAGCCAGAAACTAATGGCAGCAGTATGTGTGCTGCTGACCTCCTGCTTCTCCCCTGTTGCTCAACTGTAGCAACACCTGTGTATGCACCTCCCTTGCACAATAGGAAATGTAGGAGAAGATACAGCAGTGCAATTAGCTAGGTGAGGAAAGTATCTGACATGGTACCCAGGGCAGCAAGACAGATGGACTGTGATGAAAATGATACTGGTTTTGCTGCACTCTGGTGTGGCTTGCGTGTAAGCCCAGGGTCATATAGCATGCTGGTGGCCTATAGCACATCCTTTCCTACATCACAACCCTACTGTGTTATAGATGTTAAGAAGAGCCTGCAATTCCCCTAGCATCGTTGCTACAGAAAAACATCTTGGCCTAATGAAAGTCATTCAGAGTGTTATAAAATGGCATGTACAGCTTTGTGAGAAAGGCTGCCAATCTGAACATGACAGGTTTTGTGTAACTTGTTTAGCCTATTTTTCAAGGTATGACAGCTCCAAGGAACAGAACAACTATGTCAGTGTTGCACTTTTGTAGCTCCTCAGATGTCAAAGAGCATCAAGCTTCTTTCAGAAGCCACGAGAAAAGTACAAACCAGCCTCCTTTAGCAAAGAGACCTCTGATACCATCTGTGTCTCTCTAATAGTCTCAGACTGTGGCAGACAAAAGCCTCAACCTTTGCTCTGCCAGTAGGAGTAATTGCAGGAAAGCCTTTGCATGCACCTATAGCCAAGGCTTGGCCTTCTAGATGCCAGTGAGAGAATGGACACGAGGTGAATAGACAGACAGACGCTCTGGTGAAAGGCCACTTCAGCCAATAGGAGTCACAGCCCTGCACCCACTGCTGCCAGGGCAGTCTCTGCCCACTTGCCTGACCCTGACACCCAGCAAGGTGCCAGCCCATAACGCTGCCTGCATAGGCATAATAAATTTAAACCAAAGTGTTCAAGCCCAAGTCCACTAGCTCATTTATGATACAATCCCAAGATGTCTCACAAGGATTTGTGCTCCAATTTCCTCTGCCTGCAGTCCATGACGCAGTGCAGTCTCTGCACTCCCAGTGCAGCCAGACCCCCACCGTGGGAGCTGCATCACTGCAGCACATCGCTGGCCACAAATTGCTTAGCTTTGTCTTGGAGCAGTATCTCCTACTACCACTGACAAAGGAGCACTGGTGTTTGTGAATAAACCCCCCAAAGGGAAATATTTCATAGTTAATTTTTAACAGTCAAACATCATCTCTGCTTTGGAAATTACAGGTCTTCACTGCTGTTTGAACTCTATATGGTCCTAGGAGGTGACAGTACCCCAGAAATGTTATGCCAGGTGCTGTAAAAAGACCTATTAGCTCAGTTTCAACTGTGGACCCCAGAGTGCCTGGGAATGTAGGCACTAGCATGTCTTTCTCTGTTCCTCTTCTGCTGCACAGAGCATACAGACAATTAGGCTAGGACCTTGCTGTACTCTGTCACTGGTGATATCACTAGATGTCCCTATTAGATTGTCTATTTCTTCAGAGTAAGTTTTTAATCTTCAAAAATATTGTAGTGTTAGAGAGTGAATCTGCAAAATCACAATTCTGGGCTCATAAGGATGAACTTTCTTTGAGAAGGAGGCTCTTCATACGCTGCTTGAGATGACCTCTGCTCTAAAGCTAGGAAATGCATATAAATAAAAAAAGACAGGATCTGAGCAGCTGATACTCCAGTTTGCTTTAGTAAAAAGCTGATCCAGAGGTAGACTACAATTTGGCTCAGTGCCAGGAGGAAAAAGATAAGTTGGATGTTTTTTTCCAAGTGGAAAGGCTGGAACATTTGCATGGACCCCTACACTTACTGGGCCAGCAAAAGGACAAAATACCAGCTTTGCAATTCTGTCACTTGCTACCTTCCCTTTTGTCCAGCTTGCGCAATACAGCTAGAAAAAATACGCAACATAAAATGCTCACTGTGTCTGAAAGAAGAACAAGCCCCAAACAGTAGAGGTCTGCCATGGCATGACCAAGCAAGGGGTGAATTTCCTCCACTTGCTTCTGAGCCAGGAAACCCACCAGTGACATCTGCTAATGTTAACAGAGGGGAATCCATCCTGGGTACTGCAGACACGCTAATGATAATCTTTGGATAGTGTAATAGCATCAGTCCCAGTAAGAAAAAGAAGCCCAGCTTCTCAAAGCAGATCATTTCAGTTCTGAATATCCTAACTTAGAAAAACATAAAGGAACTGACCAAGATCTGCAACAAAAACCTCTGCTTTTTTCAAGCCATTTGACTTCCACTATGCTAGCATTTTCCTGAGCACTTGCTGGGAAGTGCAGGATGATCCTTCCAAGCTGACAAGTACAGTAGAATGTGGAGAACAGAGTAGGATCCACAAATAGGCAAAGGCTACAAACATGTGACATGCTGCATGTTAGATAAGGCAGCCTCTAGGATTCTTTCCTTTCCTAAAGACACGGCTTCCGGCCAAGCAGATCTTTGAAATGAACCCATGGCCACTTTTTTGATTAGAACTAGCCATTTTCAGGGCTTTCCAGGGGATATTTTCTTGTTCTGTCCTTCCATTTGAATAAATTAAGCCATCACATTAAATGGTAGAAGCTGCAACAGAGCTGTAAAATTTGCTGAGATCCCCTTTGTGTACCCATTGCTCCAAGGAAGGTCCTGCAATTACAAGCCGCAAGGCAATCTGACACAACAAAAGGGATTTATCACTTAGCAATTCTCATTACTGTAGAGGATCAAGTGGCACACCCAGTTCCTATCCCAGTGACAGAGTTCCCTCCAAGCACTACAGGAGCAACAGCAGCCACTTAAGTCAGCAGACATGACTGGCTCTAAGCTGGAGTTGTAGGGAAACATGCAACCTTTCAGCCACTCATTTTAAGGCTAAACGTTATGTCCCCTGTTAAGTACCAAAATGATACATGCAGCAGAAACAGAGATTAAAGAATACTTAATGCAGAAAACCTCCCAGAGAAGATGCTTTCTGTGCCAGCATCCCTTTCTCCAGTAGTGGTATCTCTCCTCCCAGGAATAAATTAGCCATATATTTCTAAGGAGTGAAGCAAAGACAAGGGCTTTTTGCATCTTTCTCAGCTCTGCCTTCTCCATACAACAGTTGTTTCCAATTACAGCCAGCTTCCACCAGCATCTCTCACCCTCCTTGCCTGCAGCAGCCAATTTGGATACTGACTTCATTTTTTCACCTTAGTTGTTTCCTGTGCTGTGGGGGAGAAAAGGGGAAGGAAGAAGTGAATATAAGTGAATCTCAAGAACCTACTTCAGATAAAATATTCAAATCTTACAGTGAGTAATACATGGGAATGGAAAACATTTACCTAGCTACATCCAAGCCCAGTGCAGTGGAGTAGAGAACTGTTACCAGCCTGGTTGGCAGCGTCTTACAAAGGGCCAAAAGAAGCAAGAAATTTTGCATCAATTCTGTTATTAACTAAATTCACACACATATATCCTTTATGCTTCTGCTCCACCAGTATAGGTGCTGTGCTCACATGCAGAAAACAACAGGTGAATTTCTTCAGAAGTTTCAAGGCAGCCTCAGCTGCAGGTTAGGCTGTACTGTGCTGCTGACTGGTGGAAACTACTCCCAAAATGATGAACAGAGGTTTGCCTTGCAGCTGCTTTGTCACCCCCATTCTGCTCTCCCATAGGACCTTCGCCCCTTCCTGAGCTCCCCGGTGGCCATAGCAACATCTTCAATATTGCCTGGAGTGCCAGCTCTTCCCTCCTTTCAAGCAGCCTCCATTCGAGGAAACAACCCTCTTGAGTAGCAAACCTGCACACTTCACACTTAGAGCCATTTTAATCTCTGACCATTTCACAGCAGGCTGGTTTCTGATACTACAAGGGGTGATTGGCCCAGTGCATCCCCCTTACCTTCCCCTGCCTGTTACCGTAACTGATTGCTGCTGATTAGCTTCATTGGAGAGTAACACTGCAACACACCAGCCTCAAAGCATGGGTGGCTATACCTGCTGGCAGCATTTTTCAAGCACTCTCTCAGTAGCATCTTCTGCCACTCATCAATGTGTTCTCCCTGTCCTTATCCAGGGCTTGGCTCTGCTTGTTGTGCCTCAGAGGGTCTCCTTTCTCTCCCCTCCCCTCTCTCTCCCCTCCCCTCTCTCTCTCCTCCACTGTCCAGAAGGTTGGCTGGATGAAATCCCAGCAAGGTCCTTAGTAAGAGCTGCTGAATCAACCTGGGCACCATCTGTAGTTGGGAAATGGGCATCCTGCTGCACCAGATAGGAAAATGCTTGTTTTAGCACAAGTTAGAACCTGTGCAGTTTGAGCATCCATTTGTATGGATGCTATGCTGCTGTGGGAGCCATTTATCTCCCTGCTCTTAAAAGTTACAGATGTTTCCTTTAGTGTTTTTCTAGTTTCAGGCACAAATTGCACAGAGACTGAAAAATAAGGAGCCCTTAGAGATTTTGTGGACCCCCCCCCCATTTGCTCCCTCAGGATATGCACACACATACCCTCCCCGTCCCCTGCTGTCTCAAGACACCACAAACCTCTAGTAACCACTCAGAAATTACAGGCAACCTGAAATTACAGGCAACAGAAATTACAGGAGGGGGAAGGAAAGAGGGAAGGAGAGGGAACAGAGAGGCCATCCCTTCCCTTGCACAGCCTCCAGAAAACCTCTCAGCACTTATACAAACCCAGGAGCATGGACCCCTGCCTGTGTACTCTTTGGTAGCTAATTCAGATAATGCCCATGCCAGGCTGAAATTGCTGCTCTGGATCAGTTCTATTCATCACATTTCTCTTTCAAATTGCTGTTTGCAGAAGTGTTCCAACAGGCTTCTCTTCCAATGCATTTACTACTATTTAAAAAAAAATAGACTGTCTCTAAGGCATTGAGAAGCATATATACAGCTTGAAGGAAAGGATTTTTTGTTTTGTTTTTAAGCCCTTCAGTGCTTTTAGATCTAATTCATTTATGCAAGGAGATACTGCAGGCCAGAGTATTTCCAGACAGCGCTAATCATCATTAGCCTTTCTGATTACTAAGTAAACAACTTGCTTAAGTATTGATCATAAATCTATGACATTGCTTGGATTTATTTTAGCTTTGCACATTAGTGTCAGCTGCTGAGAGATGTAAATACAATAGATTTGCTTTCCTGTTGCTTGTCAGAATATTGTACATGTGCTACTTCAGTATCCCAGGCTCAGATATTGCATTCCTCCCCTGGGGTCTAACAAACAAGAATTTCAAGAGGGCGGAAAATGAATTTCTAGCCCAAGGGAAAACATTTGATGAAAAAAGTTGCATTGTTAATAGTTTTCATGGAAAATGAGATGAATATGGGGATGAAAAAAATCATTCTGGAATGGTTTTAGCTCTAAGTGCAACTGAGGGCCTGATAAGAGCTGCAGTTTATAATTTTTGAACCCAATCTCTTCTGTATGCTGAGTCTCCCAGTCAGGCTGATGCAAGGCATGCCTCACTGGGTGTAGGGTGGGAGGAAGAGATTGTTGCTCCCCGTGGGCGATGTCAGGCAAGGGAGGCTGTCTGGTAGAACTTAAAATATAATTCAGGAAGCATTATGACATCTGGATTGGCTAAAAATCATTATTTTTATTGGATGTATTCTTTTTCACAGGGACAAGTTCTTTACTCTTATGGATAGCAGGCACTTTCCAAGAGAACTGTGGAAGTCCAATTTGTCCAACAGAAATGTCACTGAAAATCATTTAGGTCAGCTTTCATAATATTACCTTGTACTTCAAAAACAGCAAGTGAGGTAATCTTCCGGTTTTATCCAGAGGGAATGAATGGCAGACAGGCCAGGTGGATCTCGGGGCTGGACAGCAAGCCATTTTTAGTGCACAGATGTGCTGCTCTGTTCATTGCTTCATCACCAGAAGAGAGAGAAGATGTATCAGTATGTTTGAGTCACGGCATGCACTACCATGTTCCCTCCTTGAAAGAGCGGGATGCTGACTGCAGAAATCCACCTTTATTGTTCTTGGATTCATTATGAGTAGAAAACTGATGTGCAAAAAAAAACAAACCCCCAAAACCCACCGTATAAAATCCAAGTAGGCCCAAGAGATCTTATAGGAGCTCCTGGCAAGGCAGCATGCAGCTGAGGGAACCAGCTTGTCCAACCTGCTAATTACCTTGATCCATTTTCAAAGAAGGCGCTAAAACGTCACGATGATGTATTTTACTAATCAGTGCTGTGGGCTGCAAAGCAAAAGAAAGAAACCCCATGAATTCACAATAACTGTCTCCAAAAACTTTTGGTTTTTTATGCTAAGCTGCTGCAAACCAGAAGTTAATGAAAGTGCAGGAGAACTGCTTGCTTTGCTTCTCATCTCTGCTGGGCAGCCTTCAGAACAGACACAGCTACAAGCTAAATGCTCTATTATGATCATGACCAGACACAGCAGCTCCCTTGTGCTTCTCTGCCAGCTGCATTGCTAGTGCTCTCATCAGTCAGCTGTGGGACTTTTTCCTCTGTCCTCAGCAAGTAGCAGTAGACATGCTCCAAGGAGCATGAGACTCCTTGGGAGTCACCCAGTGAACTGCTGTAGCAGCATTTGGACTTAGGATGGCTGGAAGTCTTAGGCCATGAAAAGGACATGTTAAGCCATCTACTGTACACTTCTTCAGAGGGCTGGAAGAATAAACCAAGACCAAGTCTTTTATTGTTTTTGGTTTTGTTGTTGCTGTTGTTAAATAGAAGTAGAGCTTGGGGGAATTCGGGGAGGATGTTCTGTTCCTTCTCTTTCCCAAAACCATCCCCTTGCCACTGACACAAACATGCTTCCCCTGCCTCACTGGCACATACAGATGCTTCCCCCAACCCTCTGTGCTCAGATCATGTGTGCTCTGAGAGTGGAAAGAAAGCAAACAACTTTCCTAGAATAAATTTGATCATAAAAATTAATTGCCATGAAATTAGGTTTTTAGCAAAACTTACTTTTTGTTTTAATAATTTATTTTTTAAATAAAAACAATCCGTAGAACACTTTCCTTTAAAAAAAACAAATAGACGAGTTGAAAAGGAACTGAAGTCATTGATTAGAATGTAATTAGAATATCAAAAGCTTGTGACTGGACTATTATGAAATAAGTTTATAGCTTTTTTGGAAGGACCAACAAAAAAAAATAGTTTGGAGTATCAATGGATCATATTATTTATTTTTATATTCTGTCTTTATTCTGACAGGACACAAGGATAAACTTAGAAGTTTCCAATTAGTAATGAGAACAAAAGAAGCTGCATCAGACACAAGAGCTCTGCTACAGGTCATGTAACAATAAACATTAGGTAGACAGATTCAACTTTATTATTATTTTTTTTTTAAAGCCATGAGTTGGAGACTTTGGTAGCCTTTTCATTTCCCCAAAGAAAGCTATGAGATAGGTACGAGGGTCAAGAGCTTCTTGGGACTTGATGGCAATGATTTTCAGGAAAGTTAAAGGGAAGAGGGAGTTTTGAAGGATGGGTAGCCCTCTAAAGGTACAGTATTAAAAGCACACATACATGCTATGCTGGTGAAGAGGAAGCACATCAGGAGAGCAACTTGGTTCTGCCAGGAGCTACGCAACAGCCTGAAACTTTAGAAAATTGGGAAATAGGGTGATGTTATTGAGGAGAAGCATGGCAGAAAAGCATGAATTTATAAGTAAAATCAAAGACCAAAGACATAGAACAGACCCAGAAAACATTAAGAGGAAAGTATGTAAATTAATCTATTAGCAAGACAATAATGATCACTTCTCATTGAGAAGGGAGCAGCTGGCACTGAGATCAGAGCAATTAATGCTGCTTTGCTTTAGCACTCACTAGAAAGGGTCCAGCTAGGACACGGATGGGCAGAGGAGCAATGCCCAGGGAAGGAGTGAAAGAGCTAAGATGATACCAGAAAAACAGAAAGCTAAAGACTAGTCTGGTAAGGTAGAAAACACCTAAGCCTATTTAACTGGCTAGACCTGAGAAAATGCACTCAGGGTGCTCATAAGCCTGCAGAAGAACATGTGAAAACCACTAGAAGCTTTTGTGGAGTGCTTTGACAAAGAATGGCACTGGATAATAGGAAAAGAGACAAGCAAGATGTTCATCGTAAAAAAAATGACTGAAACATCCAAGAATAATAAAGCAAGTGGCTTCATTTTCAGTTCCTAGAAAAGTACTGAACCGAATTATATACGTAAACATGCAGCAAGTAACCAAGATAAAAGCAATCACCATCATCAACTCATTAAAAACGATCATGTCAAATCAAGCTAGCTGTTAACCCATTGGCATACCAGGATGTAAAATTTAAGAGAGGTTTGGGTTTGGGGTTTGTTGGGTTTCTGTTTGTTCTTTGTTTATTTGCTGTGAGTTTGTGCTTGGTTTGTGTGTGTGTGTGTGTGTTTTCCCTCTCCTGTTCTGCTTTTGAGGTGAGTTTTTTTGTTCCATATTCAGCTAAGTTTGGAAAGGAGAAATAATTGGTCATGTGAAATAGATCAACCTTGAGGGTCTTCAGGAATACAGGAGTTTAGTAACATGCCATGAAGTGAGTTCTCTAAAGTTTATCTTTATTTATTTTACACTTGCTCCTTTGTATCTTTGACTATCCAGACCACATGAGCTGGCTCCCCACTGTGACACTAGCCCTACAAAGTAAGAGTGAGATTTACCTGGCACCTTGGGCATCACAAACACCAGAAGAATGTAAATACACATTTCTGTGTGCACATGAAAGCACAGTACAGTGGCATCCAGAGCTGTTTTAAAAATAATTATCTGCATTAGTCATGGGGTTGAGCAAGGAAAGCTTTTACCAAAGGCAGAGTTGTCAGCCTCCATCCACACACAGCAGAGTGTGGGGAGCGACAGGCAGAGAACTAATCTATTAAACCAGTTGATAAATACCTTGCACCACTCAGAATCAGAAATTAAGCTGTGAACTATACAACATATGTGAATTATCTTCTAATTTGATTAAGCAGAATCTCACAGTACAGTGTTACTGAAAAGGCACTAAAGCTTGGGTTGTAGCTCCCAAAAAGTCAGGCTCCTTGCTACACAACTGAACAAGGGAGTTCATCGTCTACTGTCAGTAACACAGATCTTCAAGGGACCTCTGCAATTTGCTTTGTACAAAAAAAATTGTTCGCAAGCTGTTGGGTATGAATACTCCCTCCTCCAAGTTTTTAATTTTTTTCTCTCATATTGCTTAAAATCTCCTTAGCTAAAAAAACATATCCACCACAAAAGAAACAACGCAAAAAAAGTACTTTTATCAAGATATTCCTTTGGACTACAGAAAATATTTCTCAAAAAAAACTTAAATCTAACCAACCAACTTTTGATGCCTGCCCTAAAAGAAAACAATTACCACAGATGAGATAACTGGGATCTTATAGGATACATCTAAAATGCCTCAAAACCCAACAAAGGGCCACAAATCCAGGCGTCTGGAGTGACTCATAAAAAGGTCATCAACACCCTTGGGATGCATTGTAGCCTTTGTCCTCAGTGGCTCCTTTGCACCTTCTTTAAATTGTCCCCTCATGGAGAAGGGGGCTCTTCAAGGACATGGGCACAGCATGCCAGCCCTTGGGGCAGGGACCAGGTGGTCACTGTGTCAGGGGCTGGTGAAGAGCCTCTGAGCACTGCAGCTGCCTAATGAGGGACATGTGGGCCTGGAAAACTTCACTTGGGACGTAGGAGGCCAAAAGGCTTCAGGGAATCCATGGGAGGAAAAGCCCGATGGGTAGCTATAGGCCTTTCACTGCGAGGGAAATGGGGAAAGGGGCTAGTTTGCAGGCTACAGTACCAGGCTGGGCAGGCAAGGTGCAAGTTGCAGGTGACCTGACGCAGAAGTCTTGGTTACAATAAGTGATGGGAACATAACAGAGGAAAGGAACATGTGGAAGTTGTGGATTGTGGTCCAGAAATCTGGCTACCTGCAAGTTATCAGGAGACACAAAACAATCAGTTAGATTCCTCTCCTCTTAACCATCATGTTGCCTTGACTCAATGCACCAAGATCCCCTCATCTAAATAACCCAAACAACTGACAACCACTGGCCAATGAAACAAATCAAACTGACCTGAGCTTCTTAAATGTTCCATCCTCAATAAATAAGAGAAAAGTAACAAACCTTTTCAACAGAAACTCTAAATTATCCCCTTTTCCTTTAGCAACCACCTACAACACATGCACATAACTGGTGGCTGCATTGCAGACGCCATCTGTTCCAGCACAACAGCAACTCACCCACTGCTACCCACTCGGCATGACCAGAATTTAACACTGCATGCTGTGTGTGCAGGGGAGGCACATGTGTTGCAAGTGATGGGGGAGAGCAAACTAGGATAAAGAAGGGATGAACACTGCTATAGGGGAAGAAGGTTGCAGCTGACATGAACCTTTCTCTTCATGAGGATGCTGAGTTGGCTATACTCAAGAAGATGGAAAAAAATTCATCCTGGAAGAACCAAATGTTTCACCATCTTGTAAACTGCTTACTCAATTCTTTTGCTACTTTACCACCAGCTACAACCAGTAATACAATCAGTTTTACTGTGAAACCTCTCCAGTGCAGAATTTTACAAATTATTTTTCCACAAGTAGGGCATCCCATGGAACATGTAAATTATTTAAGGAGCTGGCATCATCGCTGTCATGGGCAGAAAACCACAACTTAGCCTGCAATCTCAGTTCCCTGATCTGACAGTTTTGCTCTGTGTCTGCAGCACCACACAGTCTCTGTACCTAACCTTATCCATTCAGAGAATAGATACAAATAACTTCATCTCACATAACTGTAAACTAAACTTTGCTTGACAAGAAGATACAAGATGTTCACAGTACCTTGTCCATTGGTAACTATATAAAAAATGTATTCTCTTTTGCAAAAAGAATGCTATTGCTGCCTTTCCCTGCCCATGAATAGGGAATACAAGAAAGCTGACAAGGTCCTTGCATGATAAAAGTAGATTTTTTTTTTTTCTGGTATGAACTTTATGAACATTGAATGCAGTTCCATCAAGATCCTGCTTCCATGAAGCAATAGGATCAAAGTGAGAACAAGTTTTTCGCCCAGGGTTTCAATTCTCTTTCCAGAAAGGGCTCTGCACTAGGTAGGCTTCCTTACAAGCCATGTTACTAATGCTGGACTTCCAGTTTCTATGACTTCCTTCTCCCTTGCCTGCTATATTTGGACTGTCCAGGCTCCATGGAATACTGCTCCCTTTGCACTTGGATGTTTCAGAAACTCTTTCAGTTCACATGGCTCAACTTCTGCTCCTAAAGGGTCTGCTGAAATTATTTGTGGTATCATTCGTATTATTAAGCAGTTATTAAAACAGAATATATTTACTTGATTCCTTGTTTAGCTTTACTAGAAAGAGGATGTCATACACCTGCTTCCTTATATACCACAGTTTGGTTGCTTGTACATGTATAAACTGTTTTGGCTCTGCTCTGAACTAGCTTGAAAGTCCTTTAGAAGTCGCATTGCATTTGATGGTTATTTGCACAGCACTAAGCCCCCTAATTGCATCAGATGATAAACTTAAATAATAATTGATTTAATTAAGGAAACAAGAGATGATATGTAAGTCAACCTGTTTAAATATGTGCTAAATGCAATAATGGTTACATATTTTACTTTTCCTATTCTCTGTCATCAAAACTCCCTCAAATACCAGATTATCACTTTTCTAAGTCATTAGCTTTAAAAATGTCCTCAATCTACATAACCTTGTAATGACAAAAAAGCAAACAGTTTACACAGATGACAATAAAACAAGGAACATTCAGTGTTAATTGAACAAGTAAATCTGTGTATGTATTACAGGAATCTGCAAAAGCAAACACTATGCATATAAATGACAAATCCAGGTTATACACAGATCTTTTTTCAGTAGTGTGAATCAAGTTTTTACTTTAGTACAAGGATTGATGTGGCACAGTAGAAAAAAGTACTTCTTACTTGCACATTATTTATATCATCTGTACTGGCATCTTCATTTTAGACTCCCCCCTTCTTAATTCTGTTTACAGTTGAGATTTCAAACTGAGTTTATGCATTCTCTGTCTTTTTGGAGCTTTTGTTATTCACTTATATGTTCTGTTTTATATATATATGAACACATACACGTCTCTATATATACACACATCCTTCCTATCCACTTGATAAAGAGACAGTATTTGAAAGTAATGACATTTAAGCAAATCTTTAAAATTCCTCTTGCAATAGCAGTTGCTAAGCTGGGGTTTCTTAGTTACACAGCACAGGAGCTTTAAACTATTNAGTTCTGAGTACTTGCTGTTGTATCTGTCAATCTGTGTAACAGAGGACAAATATGAAAATAACAATGTGATCTGCATCAGGCAATGAAGAGACAGACAGCTTTATAGGAGGGAAGAAACATTCCCATTCCAAAGGAACCTCAGGCTGGCTGTAGGACCTCCCTGCCACAGAGACTGCAGCTGAACTGCTGTTTTCCTTAGTAAAAATCCAAGGGGAATGAGGAGAAGGAAGAACAGGCTCCTTTCAAATTGCCATCCTCCTGCTCCTGCAGAAGGTCAGCAGGTCTTCTGTGTAGCTTCTAGGCTCTGTTCAGACCCAACTTTTCTTGACCTGGAAGTTCTGCTTCTCCTCAGTTCTTCCTTTACACTTCAAAAGCAGGCACATTATTCCCTGTATAAGGAGGAGCTCCTGCAGAGCTCCTAGAGCTGGGATATACCCAGTTGTGTGCTTGATGCAGCCAGTAGAGCTACAGAAGTGTCAGAGGTGCAGTATCACAGTATATGTACTGTGAGCAATTATTACACAGGACAGAAATGACATTCTATATTCAAAATTCAAGTGTCCACAGCAATAATATTTCTGAGGAACGCTTAAGCAAAGGAAGTACATGTTCTTGTAATAGTATTTCTCAAACTAAAAAAAAAGCAACCCAGCAGCACACATGAAAAAAAATACAGCTGTGACTCTTCTGAACAGAAAACAACACCTACAGCTGGTCTGGATACAGCAACAAGTATCTTCAAAGGCAAAAGATGCTTCAGTTTTTGTCAGGTAACCAGAAGTTTGAAGTCACTACCTTTTATGGTAAGTATTATTCATAAGCAATTTAGCCTCTTTTGAAACCAGCAAGCTTATGCTAACTTGAAATCTGTACAAATGAATGAGAACCTTAAGAGCTACACTACAGTTATATTACATTTGCATTAATTATTCTGCTCATGCATGAGTAGAGCTACTCAGATTAGAGCTGAGCACCCACATACTCAAAAAGGCCAACAAATTGCTTTGTAGTTTGCAAGGAATAACTTCTGTATTTAATTTTAAATGAGGATTTATCAGGTCTAAAACCTCAGGGTATTTGTATTGACATGGAAAACATGAAGGCCAGAGTTAAGCTCAAGCAGGACCTAGCCTGTTAGCAATCAGCACTCTGATGATATTCTGTGGGGTACCTTGATGTATACAGTGCTGGTTTTACACACACTCCTCCATCTTAGTATTACCATCAGCATTACTGACACCCTAGCCCACACCATCATGTGTGCCAGTGAAACCTGAGTGCCTGTTATAAAGCTACTTGCTATGCTTGAGAGACACAGCTAGTGCTCAGGAAAATTTTCTATTAGTGCCAAATAATTTATTTTTTAAATTGTAATTGATGCATGGAAGAAATAAAGGTTCCTGTTATGGAGAAGGTTGTATCTTCTGTGAGTGGATGCTAAACTTAATGAAACAGAAAAAATAAATCATAATACCTCTGCTTTAAAATAAAGGGTGTTGCTGGTGCCTGAGCTCCCCTATAGCAGTGCCAAACTAACATGAGACTGCATGCATGTTACAGTGAGTTTAGCCTTTTAGCATAGTGATGTCCCTCATCCCTGGAGATGGACCTGAAAAATGAATTGGCTCTGAACTCAGAGATCAGCAGCAGTGATCTCAGTCTCCCCAAACACCTTTCAGTTATATTCACAGGATCCTTGTTTTTAACAAACAGAAAACTTTGAATTTTGTCATTCAAATGAAAAGATTTCATAGCAGATTATCTTTTGCATATGCTACCACTGCATATTTATTTTTTAGTACATGGAAATCAACTTAGTTACATTATACTAGGACTGACCCAAACCAAGATAAAATTGGCTATTTGTTAAAATTTTACTTTGAGTACTGTAAGGAACAGAAGCTAAACTGGCTTACTGCTTAAAAATTTTTGTATCCCTGAGATACAGGATCAAAAAAGCTATACAAGGAAATAATACATATATTAGAAAATGTCATTTTGGCATATATACTTCCAATTGTCTTTGCCTGACATTAAGTTCCATTAAGACAATTCTTGCATACTCCTGGCTTCCTTGTGGAGCCCCCTGTTCTTCCATGGGGTTGCCAGTACTGTAAGGATTTTAAAGAATTGTCTGTGTGTAGGAATGGAATAACTTGGTGTTCTGCATTGCCTGAAGTCACCTTAACTAAGCATGTTAAGGTCTTCTACTCCCCTCTAGCAATCAGCTGCGCATGTCTTGATGGTACAGCCATGGGCTACTTCTGCCTTATCTCCTCCAAAAGGCACTTATGCACCCTATCCTGCTAATAAGCTGCAAAGACAACAGTACATATTTCTGTAAGTTGTTTCATATGGATTTCCAGCAAAACCTTTATTTTGGTAGCTTTCTATGCACCTATAAGAAATTCAAACCTGCAAGCATATCCCATGAGTGGGCTGCCCAGATGGTTGGTTTTGTACTTTCTTTCACCAAGATTTCATTGAATTCATAGGTTTATAGCTTCCTCATGAAGGACTATTGGCCTCAAGCTTAAAAATATTACCAGTAGACAGAGCTATGCCTTATAAAAATCAAAAAGTGCTTACTAATAGCCATCCCCGTTCTTAACTGAATTCCAAACATATTTTAAGGTCAATGCCCTATCCATCTGGTAGCACTGAATTCCATGTTCATTGTGTCATCTAGCTTGAAACTTCTAAGCTTGCATTTTACATACACATGTAAACAGAAATAATTCAAGAACGGCATCACTAGGCTCTGCTTTGTCGTGCAAATGTGACAACCAACCTGAAGCAACAGATGGTATAGAAGATACTCGGACACCTTTGGGGAATACTGGGAGGACATAGGAAATCCCAAAAGGGAGAGTAGTTTGCATATTTTATATATAAAAGCAAAAATGAAAATCTATGCACAAACAGTTGTTTATGTGGCCTTGTATCTCGTGAGTGCAAAGGTTTATTGGTCTAATTGATTGAGACAATCCACTTTTATACAAATTGTTGCAAGTGAAATATTTCAAAGAATCTGTGACTTATTTGGCTACTTTGCTTCTCCAGCAAGCTATATATGAAATAATTACACTCTGTATCTATACAAAGTAGACACTTTCCATAGATAAAATTCAAGCTGCAGTCATATGTGATTTTTTAAGAATTAAAAAGGTAACTTTTGTATGCAACTCTTATTCTCCTCTTGAATAAATCCACAGAAAAACCACATATCCAAAAATGTTTTATCTCACCCTTAGTCATAGAACCAATAAGCATAAAATGGTTGCTGAAATAATTTTTTCACAACAGTTCCAAAATCCAAGAAAACTACACTGAAAACATTAACCAATACTTTATTCCTATAAAAATAAAAAAGAAAAATGATACAATAATTTCAAGGTGTCTACATTTTTCAACAATAAATTAAGCTTTGTAATATCAACATCAATTTACATTTCAAATTATTTAAAAGTACAGTGTAGGATACAAAATAAACTCTTTCCTGACCTTCCAAACACATCAAATACATTCTTTTATTTCTTTAATGCACTGGGATGTAAGATCTCACAAGAAGAAACCAGAGTGTTACAGAAGCCAGAGTCACTAAATGGACATTATCTTCCAAACTTTATCTAGCTCTCTGACAACTCCACTAAGTGAATGCATAAACTTAATGACTAAAATGGTGGAATCTGTTGCAAAACTTGTAAAAAACAAACAAACAAACAAAAAACTCCAAAACTTTGGCTCTCCCAACTGTTAGGTTATTTATTCCAGTAGTATTGAGCAAGCACATTTGTGGATCAGTTGAAATGGTACATTTTAACCGATCATCATCTCTTATCAACACCTGGCACATTTTCAAAGCCTTGAGAGGACTGACCCCGTTCTTTACCTTGTATGTAAGGTTACATAATGAAGGGTGAAAACTTAAATGTTTAGTACTCACATATAAACATTGACATGTAATTTATTTTGCAAAATCTGGATTTAAAATATATTTACATTTGTATGCACCTAAATCCCCACCTAATTTCCACAGACAGTAATTTAATTTCTATTAAAAACTAGGAAAGCAACAGTTACACCAAGTTTTCATTCCTGTATGCAAAGCTCTGAATTAGAAGGGCACAGATGAAGAATAACTGAACTGCTACCATGCTAATCCTCTGCTTAATTGAAGAAAATGAAGCCCATGAAAATCAACACTGAAGTCTGAGCTTTTTTCCTGAAAAGAACATAGGGCTTCACTGTTCTTGCAAACTCATGTAGACAGACTTGATCTTACTTTAAACTAGACTGCTGAGGTTAGAGAACACAAGTATGACCCCACTAAGGTCAAATGTAGACTACTGATTTACTGAGCTTTCAGTCTCCTCCCCAATGAAGGAAGGAAGGCTGGCTTTTCTCCTTCCTTTCTGCAGCAAGGAATTCTAAACCAGGATTGGAACTGACCCTCCACAAGAAAGTTGAGAAATTAATCAGGCAGGTAAGTCAATGTTGACTTTTTGGTGCTTTAGTGGCTATGCTCCTTACTAGTTGAGAACTAGTTTGGTTTATGACTACAAAAGATGTGGCCACAACAAAGAAGAACTTCTGGCAGAATACTTTTTTTAATGGAAAACCTATTTTTTTTTTCTTGTAAAAGTGCGTTTTGTAGATTTTGGCAAATAATCTTTCCTTACTTGAAGATTCAGATGCTTGGGAGAGCAAGCTCCAAAGACATCATACTTAAAAAATGGTTATTCTGCAGAAGGCCGACAGAAATATGATGCTAGACTGGTTTCTGTTGGTAACTGATGTTAGGTAATGGATGTAACAGATCTGGCAAAGCATCTATTCTTCACAGAATCACAGAATCATCTGGGTTGGAAGGGACCTCTGGAGGTCATCTAGTCCAACCCCCCTGCAGTGGGCAGGGACATCCCCAACTAGATCAGGTTGCCCAGAGCCCTGTCAAGCCTCCCCTTGAATGCCTCCAGGGATGGGGCCCCAACCACCTCCCTGGGCAACCTGTTCCAGTGTTTAACCACCCTTGTGGTAAGGAACCTTTTCCTAGTATCAAGTCTAAATCAACTCTTCTCCACTTTAAAACCATTGCCCCTTGTCCTTTCACTACAGGCCTTTGTAAGCAGGCCCTTTCCAGCCTTCTTGTAAATTCTTCTTAGCATGCATGGCAACCTCACCAGTTACCCAGTCACATTTGCATTCCATTTATGTCTCAGAAAAAGACATCAAATGAAAATAGCCAAAATAATTTTTAGAAGATTTCAGTTTTGTTTAATGTTACTTAAAAGCCCAAAGTGGTAAAGGAAGAAAAAGTTCAACCTAAAATTATTTTCTAGGTCAGTTTGACGAAAATTAAATCCCATCAGCAGCAGGGCTCTTTACTGAAGAAATTGCTCCAAGAAAATTGATGCATTTAAAACACAGAAAAGTGTTTTGGAAAGGAAAAAAACCACTAATCTTGCATTTCCTACCCCTACCTTATCTGTTAAAACATTTTCATCCTCAGAAATTTTAATTTTTTCTTAAATAAAGCCCATGTCTTATCTGCTCTCAACAAAACATTTCATGCTTTTTCAAAGTATCTTTATGATTTTTACACTGTCAGCAGCACTGTTTAAATACCTTAGAGAGGTCAGTTAGTTCAGGCTGGTCTGAACGCCACATTGCACCTTCAGCAGGTGTCAGTAATATCATATCTTAAGCAACAGCTACATCACTTGACCGTTTTACAACAAAGCCAGTTTTACAGGTGTGGGAAATCTCAAAGTGTTTTTATATGGTAAAACAATGACCATCAAGAAACAACATCATGAAAGCCAAGAAAACAGAAGCTTATCAACTAACGGTAAACTGAAGAGTTTCATTAATGCCTATTAAAAATCAATGCTTTAATATTTTAAATAAGAATTTCATTAAAGATTCAAAACCTGCAGCTAAGCTCAAAATAACACATGGTCTAAGACTCTTTTCCAAGTCTCTTATCCAAGCAGTCTGCAACAAAATTAGGAGAGTCAATAAGGGCACATTTTACTCCCCATTCCCAAGGACACCTCTTAAGATGAATTTTTTAAAAAACAACAAACCAAAAACCAAACCAAACCCCAATATTTACTAGTCTCTTAACTACAACCCAAAGCTCAACAGTGTCAATACTCCACACAAGTTGTTTTTTCCATGATATTCTTGGTCCTCATCAATTTGTGGTCAAATCAGACCACTACTGTCACAAGGTTAGTGTCTAAGCTGAGAAATGGTTAAATCGATGAGTATCATGCACTACTCACTCCTTGCCATTTTAAACAAATCTCAGTGATTGTGGATACTATTGTTTAAAGCTTGCACAGCTATTGAACGACTTGAACATGAAATATGTTAAAATACCTTAAAATTAAATCATATTGTATCAGATTAATAAATTTAAACTGTTAATATAATACTATTGTTAAAACAGACAGTCATCTGAGATGGCTTAACACTATCAGTGTCAGAACTTAAATGCAAGAGAATCCATTTAATCAAAACATTATGTTTTATACAATGAATTAATCATTCACTTGGCTTTCAACTGCCTTTGAACAAAGTATTTCATGACACAACTTTACCTTCTATAGAGTTTCAATTAATAAATGCTTTTAACCAAGTAGACAAATTGCAGGTTACTAATTGAAATACAAACATTTCCCAGTGCATGTTCTTTCTGGAAAGGCTTTATGTGAGTGAGAAAAATAAACTTGCACCTAAATGCTACATTTAAGATATAACAAAAAAGCCATTATCACTGAAATAACTATGCTTAAATTTTAATTAATTGAATATGAACCATGCATGTCTATTTTCAACATTTTCAATCAGTAGACAATTTATGGATTGTCTGACACATAAAAACACTATCTAGAGGGAAGAAATTTTGTTGTAAAACAGTATCTTATTATGCTTGTAATAAAGCAAATCCATAGTTCATTAGATATTTCAGAACTACAGTTACTTCGAAATATATATACATATTTAACCAAGTATTGCATAGTAGAAAAAAGGAAAAAAGAGAACCAACTGTTAAAAAAGATGAGTGTATATGAAGAGTTATTGCTGACTTCTTATGTACAGTTTGATTGCATATAATTTAGTTCAAACACCTAAATGACAAGATTATGGAAAGCAAAACCTAGATTACAAAATAATGTTTTTGTCTTTTTATTGCCCTCCCCCCCCCACTTTTTTTACCCTTGCAAAACATCACCACTATTCAAGGTTTGGTTGTATTTTAATGATTCATATTTCATACATCCTGTTACATAAAAGGCATTCATGGTTTACGGCACTATTTTTCTTATTTTCAGTACATGGTCAGCATTCTCGTTCCCACCTCCGTCCCAGAAGCTTTCCCCTATGATATTTCTGAAGACACTCAGAAACACATTTTAGTTACTTTCATATCAAATATAAAGACACTCAGTTAAAATTTGTTTAATTGTGAAGAATAAATGTTAGTTTATTTCACAGTGATGAAAACCTCAAAGGCTTATTTACTCCCCCTTCATTCACCACCATGCTCAAATTTTTGCATACTAGTTGTCATGAATACAAGCAAAGGCAAAATTGAGGCTAAACTGCTTATGGAAGTTATACAGAATCTTGACTTCACAACATTTTCTGCTATTTGTCAATTGCTTGACAGTTAAAAATTTTGTGTTAGAAGCTTTAACTCCTATCAAAAAAATAAAATTAAAATAATGAAAATAAATCAATCAACTCTGTGTAGTTTTAGTTCCTAATTCTTGTGGAAGCAAAGACCAGCATTAACAAGTTGTTCTCCTAATTATGCTTTCATTGCAAGATCAGATCTAAGACATACATCATTCAGTGCAAAGTCATCACACACTACAGAGAGGAGACAAAAAGCCCTTCATCCTCCCCTATGGACCCTACAGGTACATGTGCAAAACCCAGCAAAACTGAAATAAAGATGGACACAACGTATAAGAAGATACTTGTGTAGTTAATATTTGCTCTATGTTGTTTTTTTTTCAAAAATCAAATATTAACAAAGATGATGACTCTTCTTACAGCATTAAGTAGTCTCTGAGTGGCCAGCAATTCCAAACAAGTTATTAAAATTCAAGAGTTCATGAACAGTTTTACCAAACCCACCTAAATTTATCAGAAGAAGAGCAGCATTTGTTGTCACAATATGGCCATTATCATTTAAACATACATGTACTAATGTAAGTCAAGCCTGTATTGTGTATCTTGAGACTGGAATTATATAAAGAATAAATTTACAATGCTTTGGTAAATACATATTCAACATGAAGAAACATAAATAGTAATAGAAACACAGCTATAACCTTGAATACAGATAAATCATAAGTTTAATCAAGTACTTCCATGAAAGAAACGCATGTCACAAAGTGATGCTTTATATTTATATTGTCTATTTGCTTGCTTTATTTCCTCCTTGCCTTCTTTAAAAACTATCAGTTGCAAGTTATGTCAACCAAAAGGGATGACTTTGAGACCTGGGCACACCAACACTTAAAAAGAGATGTTTTAACAGAAAGGCACACACACACACAACAGAAGGGAGGCTTTTGTCAACCACTCAGCAAGCACAGATTCTTTGGTGTCCACTACTCCTCACCTGGGGAAGAGTCACTAGGTTTTCTCACTGCTCAGTGTTCCAACAGCAGCAGGCAGCCTGTGCTTGTATAACACTTTTCCACAAGCATTTTTCAAAAAAGCTTCCCAAGCAACATGTGCACATCCAGTAGCCATTTTACATATGGAATGACAGGCAGATTGAGCAAACTGATACAGTTTAGCAAGTTAAGAGTGAACCAAAATTATGGTCTCTTGCTTTCCTATCTGTGCTCAATCAAGCAAGAGGATAATGATTCTGAACACTACAAAAAACTTCAGTGAAAGTGAAATCTGGAATGCATTATATAAGAATGAGCACAAACCTATTCACCCTTCAACCTAATAAAGCCAAGAAGCTATCCATGTTGCCAATTACCTTGTGTGTTCTGATTAAAACTCTTTTGATCAATAAATAGTAACCAGGTATCTTCTTTACATATAACTAATAACGTAATCTTGAAGAAAGGACCAAGCCAAGAGTCAAACAATTTAGCACATCCTACATTCACTTTTCAGCTGTCTCCTGAGGAAAAAGCAACCTTCCGGTAACATGAGAGATGCATACTGTACAGCTGCAGCAGTTTCTACAATGAAACTCCTGATTTAAATGATAACATCTAAAATACAAACCATGGTTCTAAAATATATCTGAATATGTGTGTACAGATACATATCTAAAAAGAAATTATCTCATTTTATCTTTTATACACGTATCAACATCTTGCTAATATGTCCCATAAGAATTTTTCCTTATTTAGGACTAATCTTTTAAATAACAGAGTTTTAAACAGTCCCTTAGAATATATTTTTTAAACACTTCAGAAATGAAGAACTATCTCGGGGTAATCAAAAATCACACACGAAATAAATTAGTATCATACAAATGTGGTTATATTGTTCAGAAAGTCCAATTCTCCCATTTGAAATGAAATGGAGACCAGTGTACCTTAGGGTGAACAAATTCGCTGTACAAATTCATTCTCTCTTTCCATGTAAGTCTTCGTGTGAATTTAGCTGTATTCCCATAAAACAAGAAATACAGTAAATCCGCAGAACTCTTGCAAAAGGGAGTCATGTTTCACTGGATAAGAGCAGTATTTGCTGAAGGGCAGCAAGTCAACATTTTATCATTATCTGAACACTAGCAACACCTGTGCCCTTGTAAGCTTCACACCTTGAATTAGCAGCAACATATTTGATGGATTCAGTAGTAATTTTTCTTCCAGTATTGGATTAGACTACTTCGCATACACAGTAAATCAAAACTCTAGTACTTGTGTGCAACATTATTCCTCAGTTACATCAGAGAACTCATAAATACACATGGAAACAAAGGTAACAGAATTAAACCTCATTTTAAGTTAAAATGTTTTCAACCCACATATATATAGAAACAGTAGTGAAAAACAGCTATAAAGGAGATGGACAGCAGAAACAGAAGGAGTATAGTAACTAAAACTGTAAGAACTAAGTCACTGCTAAAAGGACAATTTGCAATTAAAATTGGTCAATAGATGTAGACTGTACCATCTGCATAAATGCTTAAATGCAGCATTATTTTGCACATCACCTACAGTAGATGTGATTCCTAAGAAGCATATTATAACAGCTGGCAAACTTACCAACAGATTTATGGTAACTGAATACTTAATTTCTCCAGCTTTTAATGTACAGTAGTTACGCATTAGCCTTCAAAGCTTTTTCTCAGCCTTTTATAAGTCAATGTTACATTTCCATGAATATTTAGTCTCTCAAGAAAGTTACAAATATTCACCTTCAATGAACTTTCATTCAATACAAGGTTATCAAAAACCTTCTTAAGCTGAAACTTTGCTATACTATGAGTCTTCTTTTTGCTATTTCAAAGGAAACAGAAGGACCTTTGTAACTTCCAAAGTGAAGGGTTTTTTAAGGCAGTAAAAGATATGTACTGAAGTTTCCATGATTGTTTATGGTTATCTATGTGAATAAAGCATATTACACACAATTGCTCTCAAACATTTATCTACATGATTTGTTATACTGTACATGATTTAGCAGTCTTGAGAAATTTAAAGTGCCACAGTTCAAATGTGCTCATCTGTCTTTTCATGGGCTTCCAGTCCATTCTAGTTGCTTGATTTAACTTAAAGAGCAGTCTTTTTGGAGGAAGAAAGAATTAATCCTTCACTGCTATGCTAACTGGAATCCAGTGGTCGAACCAATCCTTCTTTGTAAACGCGAAGAATAGCTTCACAAACAAATTTGTATTGACTCTGTATAAAAGAACATAAAAACATTTATGGATGATTATTAGTTTTAATCCTGGTTATACAGTAGTATTGAATAGATCTAAAAGTCCCACCACTTCCTTTTCTCCTGGACAATGAGAGAAGAGGAGGTACTAAGATGGAAAGAGAAAATTCAACTCTCCTGGCTGTGTTCACAGTAAAAAAAGGTAACATTTACTCTTCTTTGAAGGACAAGCATTAAAAAAATCTCACATCAAAAACCATATAATCCCCAAATTTAAAAGAATACATGCTTAAATTTCAGGAACAGTAAAAGCTATGCAGATTTATATGATTCTCCTGACTAAGTTTAACTAGTTATTTATGTTCTTTTTACATCTAATCTATATTTTTGTAGTTATTTGTGCATTACAAGTATTCTAACCTTGCCAATCCTGCATTTGTTGGACATATTTAATTTATGTGACCAAAACCACAAAGTTATAATTCAAGACATCTTTCTTGCTAAGACCTTTTTTTATTGAAAGAAAAAAACACCACAAACAAAAAACCAAAACCCCTCAAATACCTACACTATTGCAGAAGATGGATTCACTTTATTTTCAATTTATGACCAGAACACACATCTCCTTTTGCAACATAATGAGATCAAAACCTTTGGAATTACTACTTTTGAAGAGTAGCAACCACACTAATTCTTCTGTTACCCAACGTTTTGAGCTCATTTTCCTCTTAAAATCCTCACAAATTAGTATTTCTTTTCTGAATTATACTATAAAAAAGCCTATTTCTTCCATGATCTTGTGATGTATCTATTTGTTAAAAGCAATTAGCCTGTGAGCCTCTTCCTCAAAAGTGATACAAGGAGACATTAGTAATAGGACTAGGGCAGCACTAAAAATCCATGTAGCCTGAATAAATGTTTTATGACTAACATAATCCTGAGCACAAAAGAAGATGGATATTTAAAAGAACTTACAAAGATCAAAGCATACCTCTCCTCTTCTCCAGAAGTACTTTTCACTATTGTCAAAATCCAAAATTAATACCTTTCCTCAAAGCTCCATGTCATATACTCAGAGAAGCACAGCTTCACATTTTCTAAATCCCTTTTTATGTCTTTGAAATATTCTCCAGGCTGCCTTTTTATGTCAGCTCTCATCAACTCTTCAGGAACATCTGGAAACACTCCCCCAGTATCTCGCAAAGGACAGGGCTAAAAGATAACACTTGGTCTGTGAATGACATTAGGTTGCATTTAAAACCCAGTAGTGAGGAATGTTATTCTTGTCCATAACCTGCAACGTATTTCCTCTTAAGTACAGAAAAACTTAAGGAAAACTAAGGGATAGAAATTAATTAATTTCTGCATCTCTGTTTTCCTGCCTTTTCTTTCAACCCTTCAGTCAATTACTCCCACTTTCAATATCACTCTGTTCTTTCGTCTTTATTTCTTAATTACCTTGACTTTTCATTGTTACTGTCATTTGCATGTTTCTACTGCCTGAACAAGCCAAGTGTGATATTTAGCTCTCTGTTCAATATTTCTGTTAACTTGTGTGATCAAGTTACTGAACAAATAAAAATAAGCACTTCAGCACTTCTTCCTCTAACTCAGACTACTTTTCTTTGCTCGTATCTGTTGCATGTATTTTTACTGCTCACTCAATTGATAATTAGTTCTATGTTGTTTAGTATCTCTAGTTTATCTTTAATGGAATACCATGGTTAGGTTTTTGTATTTGTGGGTCTTTGTTTTTTTTAAATTAAAGGTCATACAGCTACACAAAAATTGTTGTAGCTTTATTACTTTGGTTGAAGCTATTGTTTTGCTGTTCCTGATGACCAAATCACAGGCCTTTGAAAAACTAGAGCTTTCATATGATTAACAGCAGACACTAAACTGACCAATTAATAGCTCTCATGAGTCCATTATTACTTACTGAGTATGCCCTGTCTGCTATTAACTCACAGCATGCACCTGCCTATGTGTATCATCTTAGAACTGAAGCACACACAAGATCCCCACAGGGCAGTTGAACACACTTCAAGCAAGGCTACTGCAACTGAACAATTCCTTATGGCTTCTTCCAGAATCTCAAATATGAGTAGTGGGGTTAGCTGGAATATAGGCTTGGGGATGCGATAGAGCACCCAGGATAGATCAAATTATTCACATGCAGCTCTTTGGTATTCTGTTTGCTCACAGTTGAGCGCTTGCTTCTGTGTCTCATTTACAGCACAGTATGCCAATTCTGCTCATTGGCTTTTCACAACAATATCTGCATACTTTAGAAATAACAAGTGAATCTAGTTTCACAGTATTGCTGTCACAGATCACCCCTCACCTGATTGTGCTGACAGCGAACTGCAGAACTCTGTTTTAGATACCTGGTTTTCCAAACTCAAGGTCTGATTGTCAGTTTATTTATTGCTATTTCCCATATTCTTCAGTTATATCAAACTGTAGAGTGCAAGGACAATTCCTGCTGATTTCTCTTGTAACAGGAGGGACTCAGTCTTCTGGCAAACTGAAGTATATCTCAGGTTGTCATGTCTGATTCTCAAAAAGACAAATAACTGCCTCTAGAAAGTTTAAGCCTGAACTCGCTCAGTTCATTTTAGAAACTGAGGGGTGTAGACAGGTATGGCTCCAGATGTCAACATTCAGCTTCCTTAAATTTGAGACTAGAGTTTCTCATTTCACAACATTCGTTGTCATAAGCTCAGCTTCCATTTCCACAAGAACAGGCAGAGGACTATTCAGACAAATCCCTCCTCAACCATATAGTCCCAATGCTCTTCCAGAGAGTGCACTCATACTGCAATGAGCAAGACTTCCGGCAGCACACATGAATAACCTCTGCTCACAGAGCATTCAAGAGACCACAAGCAACCAAAATTCCTGACACTTTCATACCCTTTCATAATGCAAGACATTTTTCCCCTATTCAGAAAATCATATGAGAGCTCCTGCAGTCATTAATGTTAATGAATGGAATTTGTCTTCTCAAGTTGCCTTCTTCCTTCCCTTGATCAAGTGGAACCCAAGACATTTTCTTTTGAAGAGACAGAAATGCCCAATTTAACTGTTGACTTTGTGGGTCTAAACCCCTTTACTTCCGTTTGCCATAAGGCATTTAGCTCTCTGAGATAACTCACACCATGAACAGATGATACGTGCAAGTCTGACTGTGCACTCTAACTACCTGCAATTTATAGAAATCAATTAACTTTTAAGGGCAAGGTAAGAAAAATTTACGAGAAAGTTAAATACACATCTCACAAGCAAAGTAGCTTTTGCCACCGTGCTGTGACTTGTACAATTAAGTAATTTAAAAAAATTCTTGGATCTGTTTTAAAACTGGACAATGTATACAGAAAATGAGGCTTCCTCTCAATCACTTACTGATGTTTGCACCATCATAGCTCGTTGGTCTCGCATTTTTCGTACAATATCCAGCGGATAAACAGGTTGGTGTCTTTCAATTAAGCACATGGCTGTTTCCATAGTGACCAATACACCAGTGCGACCGATTCCAGCGCTGTGAAATGGAACAGAAAAATTGTCTATAAATTAGGTTTTTGCAATGTACCAGGTTCATATCACAGTCTTAATACTTAGGATGCATCCTTTCTAAGGATGCTTAGAAATTACAGGAAGACCTTAATTAAATTAGAACAGAGTGTGAGTCTTGTCTTTAAATCAACTTCAGCAATAATTCCTGGCACTTATTAAAAAGAAAATAATTTTTAGATAAAGAAAACTAAAATCTCACTTCAAGTAAATGGATTTTTAACAATTGTAACTGCTTACAAATTGAAATGTACTGGTTTGGTATTTTTCACTAAAATAGATAAGAGCTAATTTCCTGCTTTATGACAGGCATTTGAACAGCAGAAAAAAACCTTTGCAGTACTATTCAAAACGATGATACAACAGTGGTAGAGGATAAAAATGGAGAACAACTTACACTGCAGATCATCAGCTCTGTGATAATTACATGACTAAATGGTTTCACCGAAAGTTTGCAGGCCAAAGGGAGAGAAAAGAAACTTGTCCTTTAGATACAACATGAGTGCTTCTGTCTTCGACAGTGTACACTGGTATTGCACAATTTTTTTCATCTCATTCAAGGAATCTCCTGTCTTGCAGACAAGTTTTTCAAAGCAAATGCTTATTCTAAGGCTGAAACGTGTCTATAATCAGAAGTTTCAAATGTAAGTACCTGCAGTGAACAAGAACTGGCTCATTCTCTACTCTCTTTGGTCTCATATAGGTCACAAACTCCAAAAAGTCCATGGAGTCATCAGGAACACCATGATCAGGCCAAGCAACATACTGGAGATGGGTGACGGTGTGTTCTTGTTCTGTCTAAAATACAAAAAGGTTTTCAAAAAGTGCTCAGTGTTATGACTCTGTATTGAAGTTTGCTAGAGATGAATCATACTTTTCACAGCAAGCATATTCTGCAGATGCTATAAGATGCATATGATACAGAAAATGTTTGTCACTTTAAAATTCAAAGTATGAAGATACAGTTCTTAGAAAGCATGCAAAAGGCTTAACATTTTCTAAATAAATGAGGTATCAAGTTTAACTTCTGTGATCTAAATACATCTAAATTTTTTGAATATATTGACTGCTGACCTGCTGTACCTTGACATCAGTGATTCGAAGCAAAATGCTACAAGACTTATGCATAATAGTACTGTATAATAGTTTAGAACAGGTTGGAAGAAAGCTGAAAACAGCAGAACTATTGAGAACAACATAAAATAACAGGGTCTTGTGACTACACAATCTATTCTAAACATGTATGTCTGTGTGCACTTACAGATTCAGTTAAAATATAAAGTTGTCTGCAACATTTGTTAAATCTGGTTCCTGTTAGAAAACAATGTACATATTGTTCATACATACACATACATTGTACATATATGAATTCTGTATGACCCACAAAAGAACATTTTTCTTTATGGAAACAATATTATTAGTTAAAAGATTCTGTTATATGAAGAGCGCTTTTTTCATTCAGCTGCATGTAAAAGTGTTTTTACAAAAGTTCTTTCAGTTTACCTTTTTGTTAACTTTTATTCTGAAATTGCTCAGTCATCTTTGCATTGAGATTGGGCTGAACTGCTTTGTTACAAAAGCAACCAATGGTAGGATGGAAAAAACCTCAAGATACTCCTGAGTTCCGCCACATCATACAATGAGCATCTCACTCTTTACAAATTGATACAAGTCTTCGTGTTCGTTTTTCCCTTCCACATGTTTAGCAACAGCTAAACTCTTAGCTGACTTTTACTGATGTCTGTTACCAGACTTAATGTTTGACACCCTACTGAAAGAAAACTCTCCTTTACCACTGTACTACTCTGTAAAAGCTGGCCTCTCCCTAGTGGTCCTCACAAGAACGTTTTCATCACGCAGGTGACTTTAAGAGGCTTTTTTCTTTTCTCTGAACTGCACAACTTCTGAAGTATGACCTGTTTTAAATTGTATCTTCAACTGGTTGCTTTCTTCTTCCATGTGAGGAAGTGATTCCACTCCCTACGAGCACGTTAGTAAGATACAGAAGACAGAATAACTACTGCCCACAAACCCAGCAGAGTCCTAGGAAATGTGTTTATTCTAGTCAAAGTAATTGCAGAAATACACAATGGCCTGAATGGGACATGAAGATAAAAAACACAGCTCATACTCTGCTTCTTAAAGGCAGAGTCTGAGCAATTGCAATTAACATGTCTAGCATAAGGCTGAAATGGACAATGTAATCTAACATTAACGACCAAGCTCGCTGTGATACAAACTGCATTAGGATCCATCACCCAGGTCATCAAAAGACCTCACAATGACTGGGAGCTCTGAAAAAAAAAATAAAAAAAGGCCTTTTTCTACTCAGCTTTGTTGCCACTATGTAGCTGAGCTTGATCAAATGATTATAGTTTAAAATTTTCTGAAATGCCACAGATTGAAAAAAAACACACACAAAAAAAAAAGACAAGAAAAAGACCTTTTGCAAATCTGTGTGTGCTTAATCAGAACCTTTTCAGAAGGGAGATGAGGTAATGCAGCAAATATGTAACAGTTTGAGCTGATTCTCTTGAATCAGACATTTGAATTACAGCATTTAGGTGAAACAAAGACTTCATTCATTCTAAAATTATCTAAGAGTATCCAGTCACCTTGCATGTGCATCAAGAACTTCAAGCCATGCATCACAGGTGCCAGTGGCACAACCAAGAACCACTGACAGCGATCTTCAGCATCAAAAGCAATTTTACAAGTTCAGAAAAGAAGAAAGAGTTAACTTTATTTTTACTTATCAGTAATTCAGACTCAAATGTAGTAGGATGCTGCTTTTTTTTTTTTTTTTAAATTGTTCATAGGCACTAAGTACAACAAGCATGTTACATAAGACTTATTCAGGATAAGAATATACTGTAAGAGCATGCACTTAGTCCTTAGAGCTGCTTCTTTTTAAAGCTATTTTAGTGGTGCTTTTTTTTTTTAAATATAAAAAGTTCAAGTCTTTACACTCATAATAAAAGTCAACTTTTAAATTCAGAAAATGTCAGCCAAATACCACCACAATGGAAATAATTGTACTAGAAGACCATCATGGTTACTCAAATCTAGCACTTGTACATTAAAAAAAAGTGCTAGAATTCTAGTTACTGGTCGCATAGGTAGTCCCACTGTACATGTCCTACTAACAATACTTATTTTTAAACACACTATTTCTGCTAGACCTTGCTTCTCTGCCTAAACCTAAAAAGAGGTAACTTCTCACTATACCCAAGTTGTTGTCCAAACTATTGGTCTCTGCAAGTCAGCTAAAATCCTTTCCACAGTTTTTTTTTCCACTGCAATTTTCAATGAGTCATTGCACATCCTAATTACTGATAAATGTAAAAATTATCTTTATAAAAACTGGCTTTACTAGTCCTGTTTTATAAGTCTTAGTTTACAGAGACAGCAAGAGTTGCTCATGGCCTGTGTGTTATTTTTGCCTAACAATGTAATACATCTTGTTGTTCCACAAATATTTAATTTTTTTTTGCACTCACATGGACTGATTTCAGTTGAATTAATGTATTCAGTTATTTCCACAAATCAGCTTAAAAATGGTAATTAAAAAAAATGAATCCAAACAATTTACAGACTCCAGTGACACTTCAAGATTATGTAATTTGCTCAGTTTATCATCAGCCATTTGGCCAACATTCATCAGCTTCACAGTGTTGACCCATATTTACTTGGCAAGCAGATACAGAGCTAAAAAACATCATAACTGTCCCAAGGTATTTTTACTGTCCTTCTGATAATGTTTATTGATGCAACAAAGGTGTCAGCCAAGAAATGATGTACTTGTACCTATCTCTCCAGTGCAAATTCAAGACATCTTACTGCAAAAGCAACTTCCCTGCAGTTGAGCTAACATTCTAGATTTCGCTCGAAAACACAGGGTAAACACATCATAGAATCATAGAATGGCCAGGTTGGAAGGGACCCTAAAGATCATCTAGTTCCAATCTCCCCACACTGAGCAGGGATGCCAATCACTAGACCAGGTCACCCAGGGCCACATCCAGCCTGGCCTTGAACACTGCCAGGGATGGGGCATCCACAACCTCTCTGGGCAACCTGTTCCAGTGCCTAACCACTCTCCGGGTAAAGAACTTCCTCCTAATCTCCAATCTCAATTTCCCCTCCTTCAGTTTATAACCACATATGATCTTTTCTAATAAGTCTGTGATTGGGATTGTAACTCCTCATTAAGTATATGGCTGTTAGAGCTAATGCTTCAAATGGCTGATGTAACACTTGCAAAAGAATCTCATTGTCAAGACCTTCATCCACAAAGTATCCGTTCATCACCTTCCTGCACTTTGCAGCCTTACTTATTATAATGACACCAAAAGGCAGGCTTCCTTGTTCCATTTTCCTGAAATGACTCTCACTGATTAATAAAAGAATTGTGTGTTCTTCAGCAAAAGAAGACACAGCTTAAGATGGTAATACTCATGTAGAAAGATGGAAATTTAGGCTTGAAAGATCAACATTAATTTTGACTTTTCTTAAAAATCCAAGCAATTGATTTTACATTTCATCTTTTTACATTTCATGTCATTTTTCATCTAGGTTATAATATACTCTTCAATTAAACAAAAAAAAAAAAAAAGAAATTTGACTGTATAGAACCACATTAACCTTGAAGTGGTCCTATTATCCTCTAAGCAGGAAAAATACATTCTTTGCTACTTAGATTCACATATATACTTTGAAAGCCAAAAATCAGTGATTAGGATTAAAATCTAGTTTCTGAGAAGTAGATACTTAGGCAGCAGCATTTGGAATTTCTTTGGACGACTGTTTCCACCTCATTACATTTCTGTACATCATTGCCATAATGTTTTTATTTTTGTTTACTTTTGCTCTTTACTATTCAAAACCAATTTGTTTTCTCCTACTATGGGTATTTTACAGAACAGAACATGTTCAGTGCAAATACTTTTCAGAGAAGCTTTTAAAATATCTCTGCAGGTTTTATGAATGACATGGTCAAATTTATATGGATTTCTTTGGAAAAAGAAAATACAAGGTCTTCTTTAAATGCAGAAGCAAAAGTTTCAGTGAACCAGTCTAAGAATCCTCAACATGTGCAAACTCAACATTTCCTCCCACAAACTGCTGTATCACATGTATCTGGTGAGGAAGACAAATGGTGTGGAAAGCCTCAGTATAGACAATTGTATGTATATGTATGGCTAGGCTTCGTGAATAAGGATCCAGGGAGGGCTCCACCCACGCTTCTCATCAGCACCTTTTCCAAGCGTGCTGATAAAAAGAGGATAGCAGATAGCACCCTCGAGCCTGCGCTATGGATTTCTTTTTTAGGTGAGACACAGCATGCGCAGAGCTGGACCCACCCTTTAGTCCTAAGGTTCATCTGCCAGGGCCTAGCAAGCTTGGACGCTGGCAGCGAAGTCCTTAGGATGGAGGTTTAACCTCTTAGATGGAAGGCCTTACAGGGCTAAATGAGCTCCATCTGCCTGGGTTTGGAATCAGAGTTGTCCCTTTCCTAGGATGACTGCCAGAAGGCTAATGAGCTCATCCTACCCATACAAGGATTATAGGAACATGGGTATCACTCCCCACACTTTACCGTGGGCAATGAGTTTAATGCTCCCTCTGCTGTCGGCACAGCTACCACACCAGGGGCAATATTCTTCCTTAGCAAAATGAATTTATGTTTAATGTTCCATTTGCTTGAATTGCTGCATCAGTTTATTTTGTTTTTCTTCAAACTATCCCTTCCATTATTGTGACATCCATGAAAACTGATAGCTTTTAAATTAAAAAGAAGCTTATCTTCCCAAACCCCTCTATTTGTTTTGTCATTGTCTGCACAATCATGCTAAACAGTCCACACTATGACACAAGGAATTGTCTTAATTACCTTGACCTGGGTTGTCTATATGTTGTGAGTGCTCTCTTGCTGTGCTCATTCCTCATTCATTATAGCAATGATATAATTTGTCATTGAAGGATGAAATTCAATCAATTTTTAAACACCTTGACTTCTTTTTTCTAGTTGTTTTCATTATTTAGTTTAGTTAATGAAACTAATTAGGTGGGAGAAATACAAGGCACTTTAGAAACAACTAATAAGGTGTGGGAACAACTAACATAAGATGTGGCAGGATAATAAAAAATTACAAAATTACAGTTCTTCAAAGTTATGTGAGTGATAAGCTTCAGCAAGTACCATCTGCACAGCTTTGCTAAGTTCCATGGCCATGCTCCTCACACTGAAAGCTAGAAAAATGCTTTTTTAAACAAAGTAAATTTTTTTTTTAAACATAAATACATGAAATTGCTAAGATTTAATGGGCAGTAATATGTTGCAAGGCAATTATCTTAAAGGAGACAATGAATGTTTGCTTCAGGCTTATGGTGTTTTTTCAATGGTTAAAAAGGAATATTTATCTTATTTTACAAAATAGCACACTGAGTGATGAATTTTGTACTCACACTATACAATTTCTTTCCACTGGCCTGTTCTGGCCCCCAAGGTGAAGCATTTCTTAAAAAATCAAAATAATAAAAAAAGCAACCTCAAAAAAACCCAACAGTGCTTTCTTTGCTTTTCTTTCATTTTGCTACAAGATAGCTTTCAATCTTGGTCTTGAAAAGAAAAGGCAGGAAATTAATCCTTATTTCATTTCATGAGACTTAGAAAGGTTACAAATATTTCACATATTTGCAGTCATTTGCTCATCTTTAATTACAGGTGAAGAAGCATCGAGTTGAACTGTCAGAAAAACCCTAAAAAGTTTTTTGTTCCTCAAGTCTTCTCATTGTGTATGAACAAAATGCCAAGAGCACCATTTCATAAACTGCTCTTTTAAGCTGTTTTCCCCTAAGGGCAGATTTGAAATCTCTGCAACTTAATTCATAGGAAACTCTTCCACAAATATGCCTTTCCACAGAAATCAAGTCTCTTGTGAGTTTGGAAGCTATATTCATCTTCCTCTTAAAAGCTACTTGTCTTCAGAAAAAGCAGTTACATTATGATGCTCGCATTATTTCAGGGAATAATAAAACTTAGTTTTGAATTCAGATGACTTTTCACGTATTCTTCAAAGAATACAACAGTATCTGTGAGAGGTAGTATATATAAGGCTTTGCCAAGTCTTCTCAAACACAAGACACCTCCACTAGAAGCCATTTGGTCAGCTATAAGAAAGCAGCTCAAAAGACATGTAAAACTAGGAGATACTTGAGTATTTCAGAGGGTTTTTTTTTGCTGTGTTTTAACAAGCTACAAAGATTTTATTTCCATCTGAAACTTCAAATGCACACGGAGATATCAATTATTAGGGCCATATTTTTACTGTATGGAGCTCAATGGTGAGTTTTCTTTTGAGTGTAGCCACTTCATTTAAGCATAAACATAAACTTGCCTTTAATGAAAAAAAAACCAAACAACAAACCAAAACCAACCAAACAAAACAACTAAGTATACAAGACCCCATGAAAACAACCTTGTCCTCATTGCAACATCCACCTAGGGACTTGCTCTAGCATGCTTTTGTCTAACCTAGATAAAATCTATGCAAGCATATGCCTTTACATTAGAAATTATGTTCTCAACTGAGAGCTATCATGAGACAACTCACACAGTTGAAGATCCTCGTAACTTTCTCCTCTGTTACCATGTCTATATAGGCACACTATGTTATTACACAATCTTTATCTCAAAAAGAATCAACTTGTATTAAAAAAACCCACAAAACCTCACTGCCCTGTTCTCATTAGGATGTTGATTTATTGCATGCTAGTGGACTCCTGAAGCAAAAAGTCATACTGAATATAGTCACCAGTGAATTTACTCAAAATTATGTGCCAGTTTGAGAAATACTTAACCAGAAAAAGAGCAAGTATTTGAAAAGAGTAAACAAATATTTACATGAATCATTGGCAATCAACTAATTTGAGTGACAAGCATTAAAAGTTTGAGGTTAATTTTTTCTTTGCTGACATTCAAGTTTATCACTTAAATTTATTGGCTAAAAACCAAAAATCATGCCATACCTTGACTGGATGGTTTTTTGTAGCTAGAAACTGAAACACCTCTAAGTACTGGCATCTCACATATTTATGACTAGGAAGGAAATCTTATCTCACTTTAAAACAAATTTGGATGCACTGTCAAGTGATAAACAGCTAAAAATTTATGAGACTAAAGGATTGGTCATCTTGCTGTAAGAACATCAATTAAATGTTACATTTTAACACAGTTATTTCCTTTTTCTTATTACTAGCAGTTCTAGTAACACTACTTAACTACACAGAAGTTTAGATTGACTAGTATTGGAACTGTAAATTAGCATTTGGTCAGTACACAGTGATTTCTTACACACATATCTTACGAGAGCATAAACCCTTTATCTTGTGATCATGGAATTTTGGAAAAGAGGGAAATGTATAAAAAATGTAGGAGAATTTACAAACAAAGCCAAACTTCATCCTCTATATTCAGGTTGTGAAAAGCCCAGATGTGACCTGAACATAGGTTTCACAACAAAAGCTGATACGCAAGAAGTACTCCATGTATTTACATTTCTCTCTGTTTTATAATCCTTCCATGAGCATACAGTATTAACCAATATGGAATATAAGCACCTTACATAAATAGAGCATATTTCAATTGAGATATATAAGGTTTTGTTTTTCTTTTATAAATCTGACTGAAGATAATAAAAAGGAACTAGTGAGATTCTGCATCTTCTCTCGAAACAACATGAATATGCTTCACTTCTTTGTTAGCTATTCTAGCTGCATGTGCCATTAACCAAGTGACCCATATTTCATCCTTGAAAGAGCAGTTACTTAGAAAAATCTCTCACTGAAAAATCAAAATACTTGTAAAGAGTCAGTGACTGCAAAATTGTTTACAGAAAAGCACTAAAGTTCTTTATGAAGCTTATTACAGTACGTATTTCAAAAAGTATGCTTTTGAAGAAGCTCTAAAGAAAATCATACTACAATGATTCATAGATACATATTCTTTTTATAAAAATAGTGTGTTTGTACATATATACACAAACACGTGTATATTCACAGAGATGTACATGCTCAGACAAAGTCTATATTTGCTTATCTATACCTGCATGCATTCAGCTTGATTCGGGCTAATTAAAGATAACAGGCATTTACCTCAACATTTGTAATCACCATTTCTCTAACAACATAAGCGATCGTACAATCTTCAGAGTGGCACCTGACACGAAAGCTGCCATATTCCATTACATCTGGTGGATCAGGCCAATACTGGTGACACTTGGTCTGTAAAGAAAATCAACACACATCAAGACAGTATACAAGCACGTCTGTTTCCAGCCTTCTCCCCTATGCTATGGTTTGGGGAATCCAAGGAGCAGTATAAAAATTGTTCTAGTTTGTTGGTGATGTATTTTGATCAAAATTGGAAAAATCATATGATGAAATTGGGTAGATTCTCTACAAAATTTTGTTTTGATCATCTATAATAAAAATTTAGGTAAATTTGATGCAAAATGCTATCTGTCTGGTACTTATCTGCAATTGTTAAAATGGCTTCTCAAGGCTTAATGTAGGAGGAGAAACAGATGGATTTATTCCACCTTAAGAAGAAAAGTGCAGGGGGTGAATTTATAAGTAATTTCAGCCAACTAAGAGCAGGTATAGTGAAGAGAGGGTCACACTTTTCCTGAAAGTGAACAATGAGAGGACAAGAGGTGCCTGAAAAGAAGATGCAAAAAGGGAAATTCTTATTAGGTCATTTCCACAAGGATGGTGAAACAGAGAAATAAGATGCCCTATGACACTGTGGAATCTCCATCCATGGAATTAATCAAAACTTAACTGACATGACACTGTGCAACTCCTGCTTTTAGCAGAGAAAAGTGGACCAGATATCTCCAAAGGTCCCTTCAACATTGAATTATCTTAGACCTTGAAGCAAGATCCTGCTGGAATGCAAAAAGTAGTGTGGACCAGTCCGTCTCCCCTCCACCTCCCCCTATTCCAACACTGCAGTCTTGCAGCTGAGGAAAAGAGCAAGACAGGCTACATTTCCGGGGAACCTAAGAGATAACTCATTCTGTATACAGAGAGAGGAAGCAGGAAAAGGAAAATATCCAACAGCAACTGTCAGAAGTTCAGTGTGCCTGCTGTGTACCTGCTACTTCCAGAAGAACTGTTTCCCTTCTCTCCCTGAAAGCAAGCGGTGAAGGTAATGAAGTAACCCTAGAAATCTTCTAAAGATTGCTTTCTCAACTTGGGTATTAATTTTAAGGCCACTAAAAGCTATGTGTTACTTCAGTTTTTGACAGGAATGCACTGAATGGGAAAATAGTCTACGTTCAACCGTATTTTGTGTTTTAAGGTGAAACTATTTTTAAAAGACAGAATAATGCTTATGAACATTAGTAGCAATATTGTATGGAAAGTTATTGGAGACAATCATTCACAGTATGTATGGCTAGGCTTTGTGAACGAAGATCCAGGGAGGGCTCCATCCACGCTCCTCATCAGCGCCTTTTACAAGCGCGCTGATAAAAAGAGGATAGCGGATAGCACCCTTGAGCCTGTGCAATGGATTTTTTTTTGGTGAGACACAGCATGCGCAGAGCTGGACCCACCCTTTAGTCCTAAGGTTCATCTGCCAGGGCATAAATCATTCATTCACAGTAATTTGGTCATATAATGAAAGCTGCCTTTCACACTTTCTAGAGAAAACTGAGCTCAGAAACTAGAAGAACCAATGAACAACTTTATTTCATGAGTGTCAGAGAGATATATATTTCTTTTCTATGTCAGATGCAAGACTGAAGACAGAGATCCTCTCTTAAATGACTAATTGTATCTAAATGCTAAACAAAAGCCCAGAAACATACCTATTATTGCAGGAAAGTGTAATTTGCCCTCTGCCTCAGACAGTTTTCATGTGAGGCCATAATGGTCTAGTCTACCAACATATGACAAGCAAAGTCTTATGTGCACGCCAATGCACTGGATGTACTGTACATGCAGTTTGAGGTACATCAAAATACAAATGAAAGCTGAAGTGGAATTCAACATTAAAATTAGATCCATGAAATACTCTTATCTTTTCTAAAATAAATAAATCAATTCTGTATACAACCATAAGAAATAGTTTCCACTCTTTTCTTGTGCTGCTGTTAGTAAGAGGCTGGCCTTCAGATCCTTACCACTAGTACTGCTGAAATTATCAAGTCTTTTTTTTTTTTTCTGATTTACATTCTAAAGGCAGGTAAGATAGGCAAATCTAACATTTAACTTTTGTAGAAACAGTCCTAATGCCAATATCTATTCCTTATTTTAAAAGGTAAGCTTAGAGCAGCACTGATGACAAAGTTTGCCACCTCATTTCCCATCTTATGAAAGGCTGAAAAACTGTGGAATTGACTGAATTTGAAAAAGTATTCTAGTGAGATAGTAGATCAGTGAGATCTTTGTCCACTGACGACAGCTCAAGTTTGCCTGTCAACACAAAGGTTTCAACATTTCATCATACTAATTAAAAATTTTCATCTTCCACTTCTGCAACTCCAGTCTTGTAAATAATTGCCATCATACAACAACTATAAACCAAGTAGTTTCCAAGTATGAGTCCACTGGACTTAAGAGAAAGGAATTCTAAATAAAGTCCAGATGAGTGATAAAAAATCTAAAGGATTCGTAAGAACCCAACTTGACACAACTCCCCAGACACTGTACTGAAAACTTCATTTAATTGTGTGCGACCAAAACAACTGACCCATATTTGTCCTCTTCACTGTCTATTCATTTCAATAATAATTATTACTAGCTCCAAAAGAAATCCACCAAATTGTTATTCCCAACATGTTTATATTTCAGCTTTAGTTAATTTGGATTCTCTATCAATTTATCAACATTGCATGTGCCATCTATAACTTTTTTTTTCCCTATAACTTCTTTTTAAACTAATACAGCCTGGTAAGAGCCAGAATTTTTTAAATGTTAACATTTCTTAACTCTACCTTTCTTATGGTTTGTTTTTTGATGGCTTGAAATCCAAATTTTAACCATTATTTCTGAAACTTTTATTGTAGTCATTTGTCTGAAATACTTTCCCATTTAAATTTAACCCAAAATACGTATCCATTTCTAAAAAATTAACATTACTAGGGGAAAAAAAAGGGGGGCTTATCCTACAATAGAAATCATAACACCATTGAAAAGAGATATTCTAGAATGTAGAACTTCCAGGGTTTGAGAAAAGGTTTGGCATTTGGAAATGGAAATACTCTGGAAAGAACATACATCCTTTTCTAGACCAGAAAATTCACCCACAAACTAAGCAAATGTAAATGTAAATCATCTCTGCAACTAAACAAAACTGAGAAAGTGTCTGGTGTATAAAGTACCAGAAGGATAGTTAGTGAAAAATTGCCTTAAAGGTTCCAACTCACTGGGCAGACAGGACTAACCTGTGTTTCCTCAGGACAAGGAAAAAACCTATTTTGACTTCAATACAGTTGAAAGGTGAAGGGAGTACTTCTGTGCTGGATGATAGGTTAGGATAACCCTAACCCTAACCCAATTAATGTCTGTCTCCCTGAGCAGCTACCTAACCTGACCATGGGTAAAATCAGTTGCTTTTCAGCATTAATACATTTCAATGAGGAATTACATTGTTGCTTAACTGTCCTTATTTGCACCTCAATCATTATGCTGTTTAGGATGTCAAATAGTGACTCTTTCAATTTCCAAAACACACTGTTGACAAGTTTGACAGTGTAGGATAGATGACATAGGAAATAAAGGCTACATTGAAGGCATACAAGAGCCATCATCTTTTCCATCTCTTACAAAGCTGTTCAGTTTTCAGCTTCTAAAACTTCAAAATCAATCCCTTTATGTACATTAATAATTGTAAACATTTCATCTTTAAAACTACAAACGGTACTTGAAATCAAAGTACAACGGAGTACATCAGATATTGCTTTAATTTTTACTGTATTATTCTGAAATTAATGGAGTACTAGAATTTATTTAAACAGAATTAAAAGAAATATCAGAGCAATTCCTGGAAAGAACCTACAACACAAATAAAAGCAAGCAAGTTAAGTTCTGAATACCAGCATGCTAAATGTAAGTACTGCAATAGCAGACTCTTGTCTGAAACCAGACTGCAAGTTTTGCTCAACACTTCCAGACGTCCCCCAGTTCCCAGTGGGAAGAAAAGACAGCGCATAGTTAGCACATAGTCAGCAAAGCAGACTCAAGTAGAGGTTTCTGTTTATCAGACAGCTGGTTTGTTTTCAAAGCAGCAGAACAAAAAGAAAGTTGTAGAGTATTTGTTCCTCTAAGTAATACAGAAAATCTGGCCTTCAGAGAAACGATTCAACAGAATATTGTGCCTATTTTAAGGTTATTTAATCATAACACCAGGGAAAAAACCCACCCTGTGTATTTCTTCAGCACACAAAGAAATTGAACACTTACCCGTCCTCGTTCAGTAAGAGTTGTTAACATGATGATCAGTGACAACTTGTGATCCCAGACTACTTGCCAGAAGTGTGCACATGTATGTGGAAGAGGCCCCTGAGTAGCAATGTACCTGTTCACAATGCCCACAGATGGTATTTCCATCTATAAAGAAAATAATTCCATGTAATGTCTGCTCTCTCTGCTTTAGTACTACTTTAGTTCAGCATTTCATTCAAAGAAGAAGTTTTGAGGGAAGATTACGGCAAGTTGAGTAATAAAACAATCAACATCAATATTCATTATGTGAAAAATCTTTAAATATTTAATTTAAACCAGATGTATCCTATAGATTCTATAGTGCTTCGTGCTGAACTAGGAAAAGATTATTAATAGTGAAAATGTAGTTAAAAACTTAAATCTGCAAAGCTTCTCAAATTCGCTAATATTTAGTAAGGAATAATGGCAAGATATATCAAAGATACACTAGAAAATGCTGGTTATTGCCTGATACTAGTCACAGTTAGTTAACAGCATATTCTGTGATTTAGGTGTTTAACTTAAGTATTTTATATGTGTATATACACATTTTCCCCTCTTTCCCCTGTCTCTCAGTCTACACACACGATTAGAGTAATCAGGGCTCTGCTGGTTTATATTCTGGACTCTGCATAGCATAGTTGTTAGGCCATACACGGTTCCAGAGTGAAAAAGGCTTAGTTTTAAGCTACAGGAGACAACCTCAGCATTTGTAGTATATGAAAAAGTAAAACAATTTTTACTGGTTGAAGTGTCTGCACATATCACAATGTATACCACATACTTGCATCTGCTGTGTATCAGAATGGCAACTTGTTTCATATGAGACACTTTGTCTTTTACATTGTGAATCTTTACATCTTTTACATTTAAAAATCCCCAAAATATAAAATGAAAATCCCTTATTCCTTAAAAAGGTTAGATTTAGTCTGCAATATAGAAAGTGAGGAAATGCAAGCCTCTGTATGACTTACATTCACATAATTTGCATTAATATAATCTTCATCTCCTTGCAATATTATCCTTGTGGCATCATCTGCACATACACAAAGAAAAGGGAATAAAATTAGCAAATAAGGGGCATACTTACCTTCTATTAAGTCAAAAAAAAAACCAGGTATTGCAGACACACAAACAGCAGAATACAAATCAGAATACATTACCTTTTAGAAAATAAAATGAATAATTATATGACTTTGATTGTATAATGAAATCTTTAATCAAGAACTTCAATAAAACAGTTTCATAAGCTATCATTTAGAGGTAAAAGAAAAATAGGCAGAAACTGTGCTTAATACTTACAAGGTAGAACATCTTTATACCTATTTTTGTCCATATTCTGAGGTACCTTTGCACATGTAACAGACAAGCCTGGTTTCTTTCTATAAAGTTGCTGCGAAACAGAATGAAAAATGGTAGGATTTTGAGGGGATGTGATTATGCTATACACACACTAAATAAATTCACATGAAAATACACAGACTGAAGAAAAGCTATTATTTTCTTTAACCTTTCTCCTAATCATCTGCAAAATTCACATAAAAGATTTTTCTATTTAACATGACAAGAATTTCTGTTATTGCTAGCCCATCATCATCTCTAGAGGAATTTCTATTCAAAAAACCCCAACAAAACACAACCACCAGCAAATGTGAGTCATTGATACAAAATGTTTCCCTGAAAGGTTGCCTTTTTTTTTTTTTTTAATGAAACTGTGAAGCAGAAGGAAAACATAGGTGGAGGGCAGAACTGAGTAATAAGAGACATCAGAAAAAAAAAACATAACTGCAGACTGAAATCTAAGTCAAAGAAATCAGACAAATTTCTGTTCTATGGACCAAACCCACTACATTCAATCCTGCAAGTACCTGAAAAAACAAAGCTTCACTGTATCACATTCTCTTAATGTGTTACATCCTTTCTTTTGGGTCCAGCCTTACCTTGCAAATTTCTTCTGCAGTACATGTAGGCATATAGGTGTATAATAAAAAGTTTAAGGTCAAAAAACATTAAATGCATCATGCAAGACAACAAAAGGTAGAGAGGGGAAAAATCAACAACAACAACAACAACAATCAAGATATGCAATTATACTTTCTGTATTAAATATACATGAAAACAACTTAAAACTGATTACTAACCTGGCTGTGCCAGAGTTATATATATTTCATTGAACACTTACCAAAGACCTCATTGTGTCTTGCATGTGTAATGAAGGTTTAGAATATGGTTCCACACATAAAATGGAATGAAATAAATACAAGACTAGAATCCCCTAGTTCAGCTGCGAGAAAAGGAACACCACCAAAAGTTTTTTCTACTGTGAGATTTACTGAATCTTAAGACTTGGTATCACAGCTCACCACGTTTTTCAACTTGGACAGCATAAACAAGCCATGTGAGAACTTGATAATATATGTAACCAAATAGCTTCTGTCAGTTATAACTCAAGTTCTATTTTACTAAAGCCAAGTTGGAATTTCTGCTCTTCTTGGGAGACAAGGAATTTAATATTAACAGTTCTGAGGCTTCATTAATGTTGTCTAGCAAAAAGTCATTTGCCATTGACAGACAAATTCTGTTTAATTGGAGGAAGATACTCTGGAAAAACTTGATTATTCATAGCCTACTGGCTAATTATTTCCTATTTTACTAATGTGAAGCTTAAGAGCCACCAAAGCTGATGAGGTGATGCTGCAACTCTCTCTGCTTCTGAAGATCACTAAACAATGAACTCAAAGAAGTCAAGCCACTAGGCTGTCCCCAAGTTAATTAGATTTCAAAAAAATTTTGCACTTTTTTGTAACATCAGTAATATGCTTTTATAAATGCTGTCAGGAAAAAAGTCAAAGCATCAAATATCCTATTAAGATTATTAGAAGAACTTTGTGCAGGAATTTAGTCAACAACTTTGACAATTAAGAAAGCACTGAAAGAGGCTAGTTCATATCTCTTAAGCTACTGTTTCAATAGCTAGGAGAACCGTTGCTATTGCTGCACTGCCAGCAGAGCTGTGGAATTTGGAAAGCAGCTACGAACCATAGTCTACAATTTGGTGGGGGAAGAAAAAAAAAAAGTGAGGGGAATCTTAACTCTCAGAAATCTTGGATACAAAGTAAACCTCAGAAAGCAGGTGGTTATGCAATAAGTAATACCACAACTCTTCAGCAACCGTTAAATCTTACAGCATTTGAAAAAACCAGCAAAATATCAAAGTGGGGAAAAACTGCGTTGCTGTTCTACAAATTTTCAGCATCAGAATGGATTACTCCAGAACTCAACAGTGTGAAATTTATAGGTCATAATAACCAGGGTATCTCCAAAGTTCCTATAAATATTTGGATCCACAACAGCAGAAATGCACATAAATACACAGTACTCCTTTGCCATTACAGAAGCAGCTGAATTATCTACTGGAATTTCTTATGCTAACAATGAAGGAACTAATTTAATAAACTACAAAAATATTTTATTAGTCAGTTTTCTATGACATTCCTTGCTAACATGTTGAAGAAGGTGATAAAGATTAATTCATTAATCTATACAGCAGTTCTTCAAAGTCTCATCCTGTATACAGGGAAGTCTAAGACACAATGTAATCTGCTCAAGAAGCAACCATCAGTAGTTTAGACTGCCAGGGAGAAACACCACAAAACTGGACATAAACATGCTGCAAATGGAAATTAACATTCCACATTCCAGCACTTTCCTATCAACTTCTAAGAGAAGCTACTCCTGTTATTCCATGAAAGAAGAAAACAGACGAGAACTTGAAAGCTTAATGTAACATAAGGTACAAAAGATGTTTTAGAAATGTCCCTGAGCAGCATGGAAAAAAGGAACAAAGTACAAGATGATCTGCATCAAAACCCAAAACCTATTCTACTCAATAAAATAATTAAGAGAAGCATTAAATTAGCTCTGGGTACTTGAGCTAGAAACATGTTAACTACAACGTTTTTCTCAGCAGATGCTGTTTCATGCAAGACTCATAACTCATCCTTACCTACTCTAGGTAGTGAAGGGTGAAACTGATGTGCAAGTCAAGTTCTTGCTCTCTTGCAATAAGACTGAATAGAAGCATTTCAATTAATTAAGGAGATTTCTAATTAAGCCCTTACATTACTGGCTGCCCACAACTATTGATCTATATTGATGTCAATTGAGAGTTGAGTATTACTTACCTCAAACTGAATAAGGACAGTCCCACTTTCCAGTCCTCTCCTTAGCTGCTCCATAGATTCCTCCAGTGTATCACCACCATATTCGGAACAGATAGGAAGAAGAGATTCTGGGAGATTGTGGGAATCAGCTTCATCTTCTGATTTAGGTTCCACAAACTGTTTAACTACTGAAAGATACATTGAACTTTAAAATCTGTTACAGACAGCATTAATGTGTTTGTAACAAATTAAAACTTACAAGCTTGCAAGAGCAAGAGAGTTTGCAAAGACAAGGTCTGAAGAAAGCAAACAGCATCATGTTTATCTGCTTTTCTTTATGTACTAGATTACTGTAGAAACTAAGAGTAAAATGTCCTTACGACCTTTTAGAAAATGAAACTCCTCAAGGAGTCTATCTATGAAGTCAGAGAATTTAACTTCCAAGCACAATGAACTTTTTGCTGCAACCTTTCTTACAGAACGAATTGCTGAGTAAGCCAATGAATCACAACATCCACTACGGTAAAAATCAAATGAGTTTTGTCTAAGAAGGTTGAGAGCATAAACAACGGAATATCTCTGTAAGAAGCTTGGACCCCCAATAGCAAAACAGGCACAAACATATTCTACTCCCTTGCCTTTAGAGAAACAACTGAATGATCTTTTGCAATTTCTTACTCTAACATTAACTTAAAAAAAGTACAAAAAATATTAGTTTTCTAAGACATTCCTTGCTAACATGTTAAAGAAAATGATAAACATCAGTGAATTAATCCACATAGTTCTTTCTCCATGAAAGATATTTCATCACCCAATGTGTCCAGCTGTGGTTATTCTCTGCAATGATCAGAATGTCTCTCACTTGCCTAACTTCAGAAAACAGGGAGCTATACATACTCACACCTTTAAAAACAACTGACATGGGGCCACAGGTTATCTTTAGTTAAGAGATTTTTCTTATCTGCAAATATGAAAGGGACAGAAAGGACATGAACCTGATGGAGCAGGTCCAGAGGAGGGCCACAAAAATNTGTGATTCTGTGACTAGAAAATTTAAAGGAAGACTAAATACTGCATAAAGCCAGTGGAAATGTCTACAATAATTGAAACAGGATTGTTTATGGAAAACAAGCCCAAGAGTCCATCCCTCTCCTAAAAACACAAGAAATTTTAAATAAAGCAAATGCTACAGAAGTAGGCCATGAATATTTCAGAGATTGTCTCCTGTCTGCTGGTAGCTGCTCAGAAAGTAGCCAGGTCAAGCTCAGTATTGTGACAAAATATCTACTGTAAGAATGGACAGAAAAAAAAGAAAGTGAAGGAGGAAAGCAAAGGAAGGAGGAAAGCAAAGGAAAGAGGAAAGGGGAGCTTATTTGAATTTTTCTTTGTACAATTGTGCTGGGGAATAAATCTCAATAGGGGATTTGTGAAATTATGCTATATTTAAAATCAAACAAAACAAAAAAAAAAACCAAATGACCAAACCAACAACCAATAAAACATTTGCAAGGGACTACTTGTTCTCACAGATTTTTAGACTTAAAAAATAAGATATTTTAACTTGATAGATTCTTTGTTGCAATGGTAAGAACCTCTATAGTTAAAACTATTTGTACTATTAATTCAAATACAGAGAGATCTACTTTTCAGCATATTCCCAGTGCACTAAGAACACACATAAACAGAAGAAAGTATGCCACCAAGCATAAGAGAACAGTCTCAAAAACATTAGAAGTTAAAAAAATTATCCCAATTACCTTTCCGCCTGACCAAAAGTGCAAGCTCTCTTGTGTGAGATTCTCTGCTGGCTTTTATGAACATGACCACCTGGTCATGCGTGTGCTCTGAGATATCTCGGCCATTAATTAATACTATCTGATCACCTTCATTCAGTTTTGGAATGCATTTATCAGCCTGTTTCAAGACCAAAGAAACATATTAGTGTCAGTGCATCCAGTCACATAAGCAGGAACACATCAGGATATTAAGTTCATCATGTAAGCAAAGTCTTCAGAGTTCTGAAGAGGTTTCATCTCCTGTATCAGAAGCTCTATCAAAGGATATAGACCTAAAGCTGTCCATCTTTCTTGCCTCAAAGCCTCTCAATGAAGATGAGAAACAGTTCAAACAGCATACTGATAGTTATAAAAAGAATCTGTATTTACTGAACAGCCATCATCAGATTGCTCTTAAAGATCTAAATTTTAGACTCCAAGACTCAGCAACCACTGGTTATAACCATTTGCAAATGAATTTCTGGAAAAAGTGTTTTGGACACATAAGATAATTTTTTTTACACTGTGAATAGTGAAAGCCCAAACATGACTCTGACTACAAGAATTTAAGAAACATGACATTTCCCAGGCATGCAGGTTTTTAAATTTCAAGAAATCCACATACACTTAATATTTTTTTATATTTATCAGATTCTTGTTTGGTGGATATCAAATTATATGCACAAATACAGAACATTCTTCCTCACTTCATTCATTGGAATTTTTAATATAAGATACAGGTGAGTATTCAACCTATGATGCTTAAGTACCTTGCATTTTTGACAAATGCTTTTGTTGCCTGTGCTGCAGAGAATACTAAACCAAGATTTTCGCCATCTCAAACGAAAACTTGGATATAGCAATTTACATTATCTGATGAACACTAGGGTTTGTTTGGCTTTTTTCTGCCACACTTCTTAGTATGCTTAGCTCTAAGTTCAGCGAAAGCAATTCAAACTACGGCCAGAATATGATGCTATGAAGATCATTAAGGGACTAGAGCATTTGTTGTATAAGGAAAGGCTGAGAGAGCTGGGAGTGTTTAGCTTACAGCAGCAAAATTTCAAGAGGGATCTTGTCAATATATAAGTACTTGAAGGGAAGCTGCAGAGAAGATGGAGCCAGGTTCTCTTTAGACATGCCCAGTGACTGGACAAGAGGCAATGGGCACAAACTGCAACACAGGAGGCTCATCTGAACATCAGGAAACCCTTTTTTACTTTGAGGGTTGCTAAGCACTGGTGCACACTGCCCAGAGACACTATGGAGTCTCCCATGGTCCTGGACAATGTGCTCTAGGTGAACCTTGAGCAGAGTGGGTTGGATAAGATGAACTCCAGGACACTTCCAACCTTTTGTGATTCAGTAATATGAGTGTGCAGGATTCTACAACCCTTGAGTCTCAATTAGTGTAATAATATTTTTAATGCTATCCTATTTTTTTTCTTTTGTCTAGGAAGTACCCAGCTACACAGGAGTGATATAAATACACTCCATTTCATTTGTTATTTGAATGAGACATAGATCTTTACTGTTATACTCTATTCATTGTTGTTGCCTTAATTTCCTTAAGGCCAGCACAGGTTCCCTGAACTTTATTCATCCAAATCAAAATTTATTAGCCCTATCAAAAAACCATCATCAACCCCCCGAAATATGAAAAAGATGTTCTAATTACACTTGATCCTGCTTATGCCTTGCACTGATGGCTTCTAAAGCATGTTTAGCAGTGATGTACTATATTACCAAGTAAAAAAGTATGAAGATATGGAAAAAAGTGATAAAGAACCAACAAGAAGAAAAACAAAGAATAAAGAAAAAGAATAGAGACAAGGATATGAAGAAGAAAATAAACTGGGAGCCACTTGTGCCAGAGAAAAAAACTAAAAGGAAAGAAAACTCAAGACATGTATGAGTGTCACAAAACAGACAGAAGAGAAGGAAGAGAGAGAAAAGAAAGAGGTATGCAAGAGGAAAAACATCCTGAGTAGAAAAGCTGCTTAAAAATTTTAAAAAGGAGTATCTTCCCTCAAATTTTTCCAAGGAAATAAAATAATAAAGGATAGGGAAGACTGACAATAATTAATAAGGCAAATATAAACAGAGTAAGAAAGTGAATCAGGAACAGCCATAGTCGTCTTCAACATTGTTTTAACTAGGTATTCACAGCTTCCTAAAAACTTCCTTGCCCTATTTTGTACAATTTACAAAGGCAAAATTGAAGAATGCAACTGTGAATGATTGGTTTAATCACTCTGAAATATCATTGTTTGAGATATAAATTATTCTCTCTGAAATACAATTTGAAATGATAACCAATATAAAACTCTATCGGGTCAGTCTAGGAGAGTCAAGAAGTCAACAAGAACATGAAATGAATAGTTTCTGATCTATATTTGTCTAATTTTCTTGGCTGGTTGCTGGCTATTATTATTTATTACAGAAGAAGAGTAATATCTTAGCTCAAAGAAACTTCATTAATCATGTGACATGTTAATGCCTGCTCCTGAATCATCCGACTATATAAAATGTATCTTGAAGGAGAATTAATTCCTTCTACGTAAGCATAATTTGCAGATTTTTCAGACACTGAGCTTTTCAGACAATTAATTATGTCAAAGGCTTCCTGTCCTATTGACACATTCAATGTTTCATTTTATGCTAATCACCTTATTACTGCTCTAAGAAGCACACATACTATTTTTCAATGAGAAGGCCTATTAAATAAAAGCATAATGACTTCTTTAGCACTGTAAGACATTAATAACCATTTGTGAAAAAAAATCAGTATAGGACTTCAGTTAAAAGAAAAAAAATAAGATGCAATAAATGGCTGTTCTTTAGATACAATGCTCTCCCACAACAATTTTGTCTACACTGTCCTACAACCTTCCCAGCATACTAGATTGCTGCTGTACTAGAGGGACATGAAAGGGAAAATACTGCCTTATTTTTGTCAGTATTTGCTTCTTCTCCTCCACAAAAAATACAGGTCTTTCTATAGGAAAGTGGGAAAAAGTGACCTACAAACCTGAGAAATAATCTTAGCAAGTAGTATTACCAAATAGCATCCCTGAGGACAATTTACAGGGTAATGAGTGAATCTAAACCAAGTTAAAATAGTAGCAAATACTATGAAGGAAAGTCATCATTGAGCTAAACTAACATAAAAAGGCATTCCATAGAGTGCTTAAATTGAACTTTGGCTTAGCAGGCTAGTAAGCTAATTGGTAACTTGCATCTATATCTATGCCACTAACAGGACACACTTAAATGAATTGTCTAAGTTAGAAGTCTAGTCATTTTCCAATCTAAGAGAAAAATACTAGATCCGTACATTCTAAAACCAATCTGAACCTGCCAAAAGGAAATCTCTGCCTCTGAAGACACATCTTTCATTCTCTGATTGTGGAATAAACCTGTTTGCCCTCCATTAACCTCAGTATCTTAAATCATCCTTAAGAAGTTTACTAGGTTGATCATGAAACATTTTAAGACCTGTTTTATTTTCACTTTGTGGATTTAAGTTAGAATGATAATTTCCTACCACTCTTCATAAAGAAGTGCTGAGCACTGTGTAAGTCAAGCTACAAATCACAGATGTGACAAAAACAACTTCTCAAATAATCTATTTTACCTTGATTTACATCACGGCATTTTAGATATCAGTCCTTTGTTTATTAAATTTCAAGAGTCCACAAGATGCAGAGTGCATCAGATTCTTAGGATTAAGTCAGAAATATTTCCTATCACATTTGCAATTAAATTATTTTATGATAGTTGGGAAATACACTTTGGAAGAAGAAGAAGGAAAAAAAAGAGACAAAGTAGCATATTTATGTATTAGTTATATAGAAAAAGTTACCAAGATATCATATTACTATTATTATTTCACAATTCAACAGAAGAATTCAGTGGCTGTACTGATTCTGATGAATGTTCCATATGGTCCATAAATATTTTCATAAATCTTCATAAAGACCTCTGAGCGGAAGAATGAGTAGTAAAGGAGGGGATTAAAAGTTTTAAAAATTTACTTACAGGTGATCCTGGAGTTATTCTTGATACTAGTAATGGCATTTTTTGATCCACACCACCCTAGAGGAATATCAAATAAATAACAACCATAAATACAAGTATAACTAGCATTTAAAACAAATAATCACTTATCTGATCCGTGTTTTTATATAAACTTTATGCTGTCATTACAGGCAGTGTTGGTGAGGTTGAATTTTCATCAGTAAATGACAACGAGAGGTTGTAGTCTTTAAATTTACCAGTTTTCAGTAAACTAGATCCAGTATGTTCACTTGGCCATATATTTTATTAAGAGGCAATAAACATATCAAATGCAGGATTTATTCTAACTTGGCCCTTCAAGCAAGCCTAATTCAGCACTTGAACTTGCAAGGTGGACAGTGTTCTTAGATATTGTGAGGAACCTGCAAGGGATCAGGTAGGATCAAAATTCTGTCAACTGTATCCCCTTACTCTCTTTACATGATGTTTTACCACTGCTCTGCAAATAAATGCCCAGGTGAAAAGATCAAACTCTGCTTTGATTTTGGTATTATGGCTACTTTATCTGCTTAAATGGAATTTCAGTGAGGGAATGTAAAAAACTTCCCGTAGTCAATTATCAACAGTAATTTCACTTTTCTTCATAAATTAGTTTTCATCTTTCCACTATGTTTTTTTAATGGATATATTCAAATTATTTTACTTGTTTCACAATCCAGAGGTCCAATTTTCCAAAAGTTGATGCCTTAAACTAGGCTTCCAAGTGCATATTTAAGCAGCCAAATAGGCAGCCTGCTCTGGAAATATGCCTTGCCCATAGTATATGCAACTAAACCCCACAGAACTAGTAGAAGCTTATCTCTATAAATGTTACTTTAGCATTTAAGGATTAGGCTGCCATTTCTAAAAACTCTCAATCCATAAGAAATTCTTGTAAAGTATACAGCTTTTTCAAAAAAATTATATCAAACATGAAAAATGATCATACAGTCAAAGCACAGTATCTCTAAAAACCATTTTAAAATAACCAGAAGATTGTTGTTTTACCTTTAGATTAAATCCAAACTTCCCATCTTCATCTGGTATGATACGTATCAAAAGTAAATCTCCCTCAATTAGGTCATTCTGCAATACATAGAAAAAACCAAACTAAAACTTCTGTAATTTTTAAAAGAAAACCGCAGCAAATTAGAAAATAGTGCATCCAGATTTAGCTATTCTGAACAAGAATACTCTACATAAATCCATATTTAAAACAGAAAGAAGGTAAAGCTACAGAATATACCCACGATTATAACCTTTTAAATTGTAAAAATAGCAGCATGCATAACAGCAAATATGTTCTCTGCTTGCTGTGTCCTAATACTGTTACTCTCACCTTAGCTTTTGAAATTGATAGAGCCCATTAAAATTTTCAAGATTTCATCTTTACTGAGGGTGATTTAAAAAGGAAAAAGTTAGGTGCAACAAATTTGAATCAATTTTACTCTAAGGACTCTGAAGTGGCTTTTCCACCAATTTTTTATCCTTTAGTGGGTACACTGTTATCTTCTGCAAGTCAGAAGGATTAAAAGTTGGTAGCAGCTACTAGACAGGCAAGTTAGGAAGCTGTTCAGCATCCCTATGGAATGGGCTGGAGAAAGGAGAGGAATGATCCATTACCATACCACTAGCAGCTGCTCTCTGGTCAGTGCAGAATTCAAATGATTATATTTAGCCCCCCTAAAGAAAAGATGCCTGGGATAAAGCAGAGTTGAGCCTGCTATCAAGTCATATATCAAATTTAGTTATCTGATGTTTCCTTTTGGAGGAAATAAGATTTAATTGTGTAAGGATTCCCATTCTGCTAGGAACTTCCCCTGTCGATGTCTCTGGAAGACTGGACACTGTGGAAATCAATGCAGCTGGCAGGCTTGCCTATCATACTGTGTACACAGCTTTGGATAAATCTAAGTAGTAAGACAAGATTTATTCTTATAACTGCATAAAATATGCTCATCTCAAAATACAACCACATTTCTTGTACATTCTTAGTTTACAGTTCAAAGCTACATTCAGTACTAGTTTTGACTTCAAAAGCAGGCAATTGAACATACCTTATCACAGTAGTACTGACTGGAATCTTCCGTTAAGCTACTTTTTGTAACGTTGTCATATGTTTCCAAGAACTGTTTATCCACCCCTTCCAATGGGTAAGACCCAGAAATGTTACCAACTCCATTGGGAGACTGAGACAAGGCTTTAGGTGAGATATGGGTCAGAGAATTCCGTGTTGGACTGTTTCCCAATACATGCCTTCGTTTAAAAAGGATAAATAAATATTACAAAGATTGTTATCAGATTTTTAAATTCAATAGTAAAACTTATAAATGTATAGCCAGTTAAAACAGCAAGCCAACTTTGTACTTAGATTTAATACCACTTTCTGAGGTGCAAGGTAACAGCAGCGGAGTATGATCTAAGCTTATTATTTGATCAGTGGACATGCAGAAGAATGGATAAAACAAAACTAGAGTAGCAAAAACATTTTTAGCAAAATATTTTGATGTTAACAGTGAAAAGCACTGTTGCAGTAATACAGGAAATCACAGTAACACAAAGAGAGCTGAACCCCAGGGCAAAAGCACTTCAGTTGCTAATCCTATTCATGAAAAACTTTTGCCATAATTCCACTCTCATTCTTGCAAAGCACTTTTTCTTCTTCCTCCCTCCTGTGAGTGCCATCTCAACCTTATCCCTCTGGGGGAAATTGGTTTGCAGAAAAGCCATAGTAAAAATAGGAAATGAAGTGACACTGAAAAGTTTAATTACTGTTAATATATTCTGTTACTGAGGTAGTTATAACCACGTAGAAAGCACCAGAATTAAATTGAGGTTAAATTAAATCCTAAAATTCCAACTGGCCAAGATTCCTGGTGGTCCTCCATGACCTTTCAAACATTCATTTAACTACACGGCCTCTTATGAAAAGGATGAAATGCAGACCTCTAATACAGCTACAGCCAGCTCTTCTTTAATTGGATCAAACTCACAGATACCATACAAACTAACTGCTCTGCCTGTGTAAATACTACACAATATTTTGTGGAAATCTCTGTCCTGGGGAAAGCTCAAGTATAGCTCAGACACAGTTTCCTATCACTAACACAGAGCACTGTGTATGGTCCCTTACAACTCGGATTGTTCTATGGTAAAAACTAAGTCCTAGCTACCTGTACTACCCCACTGCAGACAGACCTTTCACTTACATGAGAGATCATCCTGCTCAGTGGTAGTGCATAAGAACACTCTGCCCTGCTACTGCCAGCCCAGCTCTGCAATGAAGTATATTTGATCCTTGAAAGTACCCATGCTGTTAGTTGTGTATTACAGTTTATATCTAAAAGCAACATCAAATTCTCACAGGGTTAAAGTAGCAAAAGCATATGTAAGTAAACCTTGGCATTTAAATCAGTAAATCCAAACATTTATTTCTGCTCTGGTACTATCTAACTATATACATGAGCTTTTTTTGAAGCATTTCCAGCAGCCACTGCTAGCTGTCAAGGAAGGTAGCTTAGGCTTTTAACATACAGGACTTGCACTGCAGCAAACTTCAATAACAAAAACATTTATTTCCCAGCTTATGGAAGTCTGACTGCAATATTCTGAAAAGTGCCATCAAGCAAATGTATTCTTGCCATAATATTTCTGATGTTCAGTTATAATATGTGCACTTGGCAATGAGAACAGAGTGTTTTGTGCAACATTTGCAGAATTTTCAGTTATTACAGAAAATATTTTTTCAGTGTTTTGGAGATATTATTTCAAATAATTTGAAACAGTGAACTGTAATGACACTTAAAAGAATTATACTGTCAAAACTGTGTTTTTATCTGATAGTTTCCAGGACTTTTCATGATTCCTATGAGGTCAATGTTAAGGAAGGAGAACACTGGAGATAAAAATATATAGTAAAAAGTTTTTCAGAAGGTTAATTAAAAAACAACAAAAATGTTTCACTTACAATTGCAGACCATAATGATTTTTCAGTTAAAAAAAAAAAAATTAACAGTATCAGAAAAATAAGAAAAAAAATTTAAGTTATTGCTTTCTGGCACTATAAGAGTTACCAATAAAAATACCAGTGGACTTTTGCATCATTAACCTTTTACAATAGCTATTAACCAACTTTTTTGTTAACAGTGATTAGGGGTGTTAGGATATTTGATCTAAAGATTTATTTTTTCCCACAAATCTTTGCAATCTTCACTAGTTTATACACTTCTGTCTTTAAACCATGCAAGACTACAACTTATAAGTTATTTATTTTATTATAGATCTTAAAACTAGATAATGCATAGTAGAAAGTTTGAAGAAAACTCACTTTGGTGATTCTTGTTCAGATGACCTGTTTAAAAAAAACCAAACCAAATCAAACCCAACTGTAAATTAACATAAGTTAAATCTTCAGGAAAACAAGACTTAAACACATAAATAAATAAATAAAAGCCTGCATAAAAGCCAAAAAGTGTGCTTATTGTAAATTAAGGAACACTTAATCCAACGCTGAAAGTCTGAATCAGACAATTACAGAATTTATGAAACAACAAAAATCCCAGAGCAGCTGGGAGTACTTTAAGACAAAGCATAACTAAAGCAGAAGGTTACACAGATGACGACAATCTAGCATAGAAAAGAAATTACAATTTGCAGTAGACAGTATTTCCCAAGGCGTTCAATTAGCTTCACCAGAAATCATCTGAAACAGTAAGCTAGACTGTATTACATCAATTAAAACAATAGCTGAGCTACTGAGATAAATTTGAAAGCAGAAGTTACAAAAAAGGTGCTTGCAAATCCAAGTAAGTTTAAGGTGAAGGGATAGCTTTACAAATTTAAGTAGTGACCAAAAAACCTGGAGCAACATAAACCCATGCTGGAAAAATACAAATATGAAGCAGTTTGGTTTGAATGTAGGGTTGTTGAATTGCCCAGGTATAAGAAGCAACTCACACTATACAGTTAAATTTTCAATTATTGATCTCTAAAGCAAATTCAATACTAAGAATTATATATTATGCTTCATCAAAACTACAGCAAAAATAGCAACAGTATCAGTCTATTTAAGTTTCCTTATGATATGAAGAAGTTCTTCCTTGGGAGGCAGAGATGGTGAAGCTTGATTCCCTAAGAATTTATACAGGTTTGGGTTGTGTTAACTTTAAATATTTTTTTAATTGTTGTTAGTTTTTAAGCACTAAACTCCTTCTTTACTGCAGTCATGCCCCTTCTGATTCCTCTGAAATCCACCCCAACTCTCCCACAAATACTTCTGGTTCTCCTTGTTTGCAATCCCCATAGTATTTTCACCCCTAAAGTGCCTGCAGCACACTTCAGATCCTTTGTGAAGGTGCACTCCCTTGCTGCCTGACCAGCCTGCATCTAAGTGGAACAGATAACCATTGAACTTGTAGTGTAATTGCTCAGTGAGGGGAGAATGTCAGTTTAAGGTGTTTTCTTTTCTGCCCAGTCACCTACTTCCACTAATCTTGTATAAAACTTTGCATCTTTGAAAATCCTACTCCTCCATTAGATTTGATTGCAATTGCCCAAATGTTCTCAAGTGGGAACAGAGGCAGATGGGCAGTGCAATGACATAAGCCTCATTTCCTTAGGAAGTCATGCTAAAAATAACGAAACACTGAATTTTATTTTTGTTTAAGCTAATTGATTTCCTTGTGAAGCAAGGAATTATGAAACTGTACATCTTTTCTATAATTTTGCCACAGTAGAGCTGCAGCTCTGTTACCAAATTCTGTGCAGAATTCAAATTGCTATAAATTAACCCTTTCAAAGTCTTCGCCATAAAACGTACAGACACTGTGATGCAAATCAATGCAATGTCCCTATTTTGATAGGTAATCTTCCCTCTTTCTTCCTAAAAGAGCAAGGTAATTTGAGACAAAAAAAAAAAAAAAAGCCAGCTTGTGCTTCTACTCATGTAGCAAATTTTTCATTATCTCAGTAATACATTTGGAGGTAAATTGTTAGTAATATTTGCTGAAGGCTTATCTGTTGAATTATCAAATACAAATTATTTGAATTTAATTCAAACCTATCAACGCTGAAAGAGTTACTGAATCATTCTGTAACCTTTGAAAATAATCAAAATTTTGACCTAGAAAGTAACTAAATTCAAGGCTTAAAAGACTTCATCAGGGACAATGCAGCTGTCTCTTCCTAAAGTCCTTAGTAGCTCAGCATGCTAGAGCTGCAGAATTTTGCTATGTATCTCAGTTAAATAGTATTTCTAGTACAAACACGATAACGTACCTTAAACGTGAATAACTAGATGATCTTTTCTGGCTATACAGTATTCCACATTTTAGTAACCTATCTTTCTCACTTCACAACATATGGCAAGGACTTAATCATAAGTCATTAAAAGACAACACTCACCAGACCAGCCATTCAACTTTTTCATCAAGAAAGAGAGCCCTTCCTTGTAGGGAGATTAAGCTTTCCATTGGTGCAGCTAACAAGCAAATTCTCTTCCTTAATCCACAGTATCTCTAAAATGATGCCATTTCAATACTTTACTCACTATGGATTGCTCTGTTTGTGATTATCTTTATAATAAAATTGTTTGCCCTAAAAAGTCTAACTCTCCTTTTCTGCCAGGAGGACAGAAAGGAAAGGTCTTAGGAAAGACCCCTCCTCCCCACTTTGGTGTGTCCTACCAGGGAATTCTGCTATTCTGAGAAGTGAGGATGATGAATGACAACAAAGCAAAAACCCAAGAGAAAAGGGACAACTGAAACAATAGCACTACAGAAAAACTCCCCCTTCACAAACAACTGAAGGAAACATCTGTAGGTTTTGCCCTTGTGCTGTTCTTGAAGTTCTTAAAGCTTCTTTTATTGTAACACCTGCAAAGCCAGGGAGACTGAGTGTGTCAGCACTTCCACTATAATCTCTTTTCTGAGAACTCACCATTAGAACTGGGATTATTACTCAAAAACCATATAAATGGAAGATATTTGCAGAAACATTTCTTTGCTGCCTCTTAGAGAAATTTAAGGACAGAGTATTCAGTGTTTCTGTGATCAGAATGACTGCATAAGAAGGCCATGTAGATTCTTTGTGCTGCATACTTAAGAGTACCATTACAGAAAAACTTGAGGATTTCATGGTATGCACAAGTTTTTCAGTGATTTTCTATAAATTCCAAGCAATCACATTTGTAAGTGGCTGCCATCACCCATAAAAGGATAATTTCAGTTACTCTGTGTTGCCTCTAGACCATATTCCAATATACTGATTTTCATAACAGTTTTATGTATTCTGATATTCTGCAGACATTTGGTTTGCTGCAAAATTTGCCTTATCACAGATTTGCAATTCAAAGAGACTTTTTTTGAGACTTTCTTTTTGAATGCAAAATGATTGCTTTTTAAGCTAGCAGGGAATGTGTTGTTTATTTTAATAAGGCTATATATTTACAAAGAAGGGTTTACATGTAAGCAAAATATACACATGTACTCTTTGGAAGAGGATAGTAAAACTAGTAAAAGTCTATTAGTAGCAGTCTTAAAATCCTAATTTGAAACTAACTGAAATGTTCTCAGATCCATTGCCTAGTATTAGAAGGACATCTTTCTTGAGAAAGACTGAAGTACACAAGGGCAATGGACTCTCGTGAAACACAGCAGTTTTTGTAAGAAAAAGGAATCATGTCTGTATATGGCTAAAAACTAAGAATAAATAACATAGTTTAATTTTTCTTGATACATCTGAAAGGTACTTCCATCAACAGTAATGATTTAAAAATGGTTTTCACAAAAGGACTTATATTTAAGATAATGATATGTTCCCATCATACATTCATGAAAGCTCACTATGCAACTGCAGTTTATTGTCTATCAAAATGGAAAGCTGAAAGAATTGAACAAATGCAGCATACGTTCAGGAAATCTATTTTCAGTGCAATACCTTCACCAGATGATGCATCACGCTTAAACCAGAGTGTATATGCACTTCCAGAAATTCATAGCACAGTGCAAGTGAATTTCCTTTTTGTACACTAATTCATCATTTCATTTCCTTCCCCCAGCTCTGGGATTGTACACATTATGTCATCTACATCACCAGAAAAATATAGTTCTAGAATATATGTTAAAGACATTTATAGCTTTGCAAGCATGTTTAGCTTTAAAAGAAAAGCTTATGCGGTGATATGTTGCATTTATAACAAGTAGAACTGTAGACTCAGAGTAATTTAGGTTGGAAGAGATCTTGCAAGATCACCTAAACTCTTGTTGAAAGAACAGCCAACATCAAAGCCAGATTAGGGTGTCCAGGTACTTATCAAGTTGCATTTTGAGGTTCTCCAAGGATGGAAATGCCTCTACCTTTCTGTCAATATATATGAGAGCTTAACTCATCTCAGTGTGATTTTTTTTTGTTTTTCTTTTAGCCTTAGTGTCTTTTGAGCATTTCCCTTGCTGTAACTTGCATCCAGTGCCTCACACTTTAACTCTGCACCTTGCAGAAAAGTTGGCTCCACATGCTTGATAGTGTCTTTTGGTAGAGTAAGGCATCAATTCAACCAATGCCTTCTCATTCCTCCAGCCTTCTGGTTCTCTTCAAACATCTTACACTCACATATTTGAATAACTAGTCAGATTTATCACACGAATCAATGTATGACTCTAAACCAAAGATCTACAATGCCTCATACATATATCAGTAATCTTTTCTTACTGACATATACTATACGTTATCACTCAGAAATGTGTTTTACAATAATCTTCTTTTCAGTTAAACAGAAAATTTCACAGACAATATTTTCTGTTAAGCCACTGAGTCTATTCTAGAAAAAAACAAAGCACTTGTTCCTATGCAGTCTGCTGTTCCAAACTAAACAGACTTTTGGGTTATTTAATTAGAGACTTAACAAGAGAAACTGAATACAGTTGAAAGAGTAAGACCCTCCATGCTGCTTTGTCAGGTTATTTTTACAAGCCAATAACGCCTTAAGATAGCACCTTATATACATAATAAGAATATATAAATTCAGCTAACAAGTATCCTTTCTGCTCAGAAAAGTGTGTTCAAAAATATGAAAAAAAGGCATTAAGAGGGCAACCAACAGCTATATTAACAGTCCAAATTATTTCACCTATAGTACAAAAAGCACTTAAAAAATATAAGCCATTAAACCTGAATTTACAAAGTCAAATGTAAGTACTGCTTTTGATGCAAAGGAGAAATTTGTCCCATATGAGAAACGTGAATAAGGTTATCATGAACTGAATGGAAACCTGTTTTAGTAAGTCTCTGCATCTAACACCACCTTGTCTGAAAGAAACATCAGCTTACTTTAATGAGACAACACCCAGTTAGGGGGCAAGTGTGGGTGTTGGCAACAATGCAAGGTCATCCCACAAAACTGGATTAAAATCCTAAACCCATGGACAGAAAGGAGTTGAGGATACTCTGCTTTTTTCATAGTGGCCAGCGGAAAACCACACAGCTTCCTGTAGCTGGGTTCTTAGAGCTTAAGAGCATTAAATACAGTGATTTTCAGTTTTCATTTCTTGTCATTCATTCGCTCTCATTTCTCATTGCACTGTGAAGTGTGAACACCTCAGGCACCAGAAGATGCTTGAGAAAAACGAAAGGAATACACAGGGAAAAGCTCCTTAAATACTACTTAGTTATATATCCTTATGTTTTGATGGCAAATCTTGGACCTTCGTACTTAAGTCTACCAAATATTTAAAATGCATTTTATCAAAACATTACAATCTACAGATTTTTAATTGATAACAAATAATTGAACATAAAGAAACAAGCAAATTTATTTTAGTCATTTAAATAGTCCCTTATTTACTTGAAGGTAAAGGGTAAGCTAGTTTCTTTCAAGTTGTTTCCCACCCCGCCCCATCTTTGTAACAGTTTATTAGTGAAGAATCTTATACATGAACTACTAGGCATGATAAGCATTAGGTTACTTTATTGTTGTGTTTTTTTTGTTTTAAGATAACAATACCAAGAACCAGAACTTGCACTGAGGATACACACTACAGTCTTTCAAGGCCAAACCTAGGGTATGAGAGCTCCAGAGATGGATACAGTACTCCAGGTGAAGTCTCACCAGAGCAGAGGGACAGAATCACCTCCCTCTACCTGCTGACCATGCTTTTTTTGGTGCAACCAAGGATAGAGTTAGCCTTACAGGCTGAGAGTGCTTTTTTGGCTTATGTCCAGCTTTTCATCCATCAGTACCCTCAAGTCCTTCTCCACAGTGTTGTTCTCAATCTCATTATCTCACAGCCAGTACTGATGATAAGGATTGCCCTGACTCAGGTGAAGGATGTTGTACTTGGCTTTGTTAAATCTCATGAAGTTCATACAGGCCCATTTCTCAAGCTTGTCCAGGTCCCTCTGGATGGCATCCTGTCTCTCAGGTGTGTCAGCTGCACCACTCAGCTTGATGTCATCTCCAAACTTGCTCAGGGTGTACTTGACTCCACTGTATCACTGATGTCAAAATCATTGTCCTAGGCAATTTCAATGCCAGAGCAGGTAAAAATTTTGAGGCCTGGAAAGGAGTATTAGGCAGACATGGTGTGGGTAACTGCAATGATAATGGTGCGTTGGAGAGATGTCCGCGATGTCCATCACACTTGCATGATGCCTAGTGCAGAATGTCAAACAGATCATTGCCTTGTGCGCTGTAAACTCAATTTCAATCTTAAGTTCAAACCTAAAAAGGGTGGTTTCACAAAAAGGAAGTTTAATGTTAACAA